>JAVJHY011548765.1:0-11580 GCA_035593235.1 Phascolosoma agassizii | reverse complement strand
AAACGGCATCCCGTTTGATCCGGAAAAGCCGTTCGTAACTTCAGGTAGTCGTATTGGCACACCGGCTGCTACGTCTCGCGGTTTCTGCACAAAGTCATTCACCACTGTTGGCGAACTGATCGTTGAACCCCCGCGCGCTGATGGCCCACGCGTTCGAGGTCATGCGTGCCACTTGAACGCCAGGCACGATGCGAAGCGCCTCCGCGAGGGTCGTGGCTCCGATTCGCCGAATGTCCTCCGACGTGATGACGAACACTGCGGCGGGGGACTCCGTCACGCTCTGTGCGCTCTTGCTGACCGAAGTAACGTCGAGCTCGATGCTCATCAGCGTTTCGATAGACAGGTCGGCGTACGTCTCGGGTTCGTCCTCATCATGCGTGATCGCCGAGGACAACGAGAGGCTGGCAGAGAGCAGTAGGAGGAGCGGAGGGGAGTTCATTCGGTCGACCTGAATGGGGGTTGGACTTGGTCCTTCGACACGATCTCGCGACGAATTGAGTTCGGGCCGACATTTGCGCGGGGAGGTGCTTCCGGAGGTCGAACCGTATCGATCGCGATCAAGCGGGAGTTGCCATCTGGGCGCGAGCCCGAGGGGCCCCAACAGCTGTCGGTCCATTTGAAGCTACGAGATCGCGCTAGGCCGCTCGATTACGCGGCAGGTCGTTCAGCACATCCGAGAGAGGCACCAACGAATTGAACGCGGCGCCTGGGATCTCGGGGGGCTGTCTAGGAGCGCCGCGCGCTTTCGGAGCGGCCGACGGGAATCACCAAGCCCGTGAAGAACGCGCTGGTCGAGTCAATCAACGGAATGTTCCGCGACGCCTCAACGAAACCTGGCACGAGCCTCAATGACGCACGCCGAACCGCGCTACATGTCGCGACGCCTACAACAACGTTAGGCATCTACGCAGCGCGCCCGTCGGCAAGCCCCGCGTTCAGCCACCGCGAGATCAACGCGCGGATGTCGTCGACTTGAAACGGCTTACTCAGGTAGTCGTCCATGCCCGCCTCGAGGCACACCTGTCGATCGTGGCTCTGGGCGTTCGCGGTGATCCCGATGATCGGGAGGTGTCGGTCGCCGTTGCCTTCACGGGCCCTGATCAGCCGGGTCGCCTCATAACCGTCCATCTCCGGCATTCTGCAGTCCATGAGGACGATGTCGTATGCCGACCGTTCGACTGCGTCGATAGCCTCGCGTCCGTTCGTGACGATATCGACCTGATGCCCCATGCCCTCAAGGGTTCGCGCGGCGAGCTTCTGATTCGCCGGGTTGTCTTCGACGACTAGCGCGCGCGCGCTCCGCGCGTCGAGGCACTCCATCTTATGACTGTTCGATGACTCATGGAGTTCGACATGTTCGGGATTGGCGTTCTCGAACGCAATCGTGAACCAAAAGACGCTCCCCGCGTCGAGTTGGCTTTCGACGTCAATCGTGCCGTCCATAAGCTCCACAAGGGCGCGACATATCGCGAGTCCAAGACCCGTTCCGCCGTGTTTCCGGGTGCTCGAGAGGTCGGCCTGAGTGAAGGGTTGAAAGAGTCGCGCTATCCCTTCGCTGGATATGCCGATGCCTTCGTCCTCGACTTCGAACCGGAGCTCCGTGCGATTGTCAAGGCTTGCACTGGCCCGCGCTCGTACCGCGATCGCGCCCCGCGGCGTGAACTTGACTGCATTGTTGATCAGGTTGAGCAGCACCTGGCGCAGGCGTCCCGGGTCGCCGACCAGGTGCATCGGAACTTCATCGTGTATGTCGACGGTGAGGTAAAGGGAACTTCCAGCAAGCTGCGCCTTGAACAGACTCGCAGAGTCATTGATGACAGCGCGCGGCTCGAAGACGACCGATTCGAGATCGAGTTTTCGAGCTTCGATCTTCGAGAAGTCGAGAATGTCATTGAGTATCAACAAGAGCGATTCGCCCGACGCCTTGACGAGTTGCAGGTAGTCCCGCTGTTCCTCATTCAGGTCTGAATTGAGAAGCAGTCCGGTGAACCCGACGACGGCGTTCATGGGCGTCCGAATCTCATGGCTCATCGTCGCCAAGAATTCGTCCTTGGCGGCTGTGGCGGCTTCGGCCGCATCGCGTGCCTTGCAAAGCTCGGCCTTGGTGAGCGTTCGCGCCGTGATGTTCCTCACGATCGCGAGGAACGTCTGCCGCACCATGGGGAGGACGCGCGCTTCGAAGAACTGGCGGTCACCCCCGAGGGTCAACCCATACTCAACGCTCGCGAGAGTCCCGGAGTCGCGCGCGGCTTGAAGGGTCGTCTCGAGCTTCTCCGCTGAGCCGGCGTCGCTGACTGCGCTGAATTGTCGCCCGATGAGATCGGACGCCGGAACCATGAGGTCGTTCTGATTCTCCGCGTGAACGGCGCTGATGCGGCCGCTTGGGTCGAGCCAGAAGAAGATGTCAGGGAACGCCTGAAGCACGGCACGCATCTCGGAGTTCGCCTTCAGGAGCTCTCTCGAGCTGAGTTCCAGGCTGCGCTCAAGCATGAGGCGGTCCGTGTCCGACTGCCGGTACGCTTCGTCTACGGCGTCCAGAAACTCTGCAAGCGGCTCGGGGGCCTCGCCGCCGAAGTGACGCCTCAGTTGCCTCGCGAGAAGAGGGTGCCTGGGCAGGGGAGTTTCGTTCACGACCTTATGCCGCCTCGGAGATCGACGTGATCGTCATCGTCTGATTGTGAAGTTCGCAGCGCGCGTTCGGCGTGAAAGGCGAAATCTCGCCGTACGAGTAGAACCCTGTCAGCACGGTGTTGGGGCCGACGATCTCGCGCACCGCTTCAACCTCTTCCTCGACACGCTGTCGGAGGACCATCTTTCGTCCGACGCAGCTGATCAAGATCGATAGTTCCGGATGTGCCGAGCCTGCTCCTTCGCCGCTTACGCGGGCGGCTCCCGCCGCACCCTCGACGAGTCGGTCGAAATTCGCGCGCATGAGCTGCGCGACGGCGCCGACAGGCACGTCGCCAGCGAACGTCATGCTGTTCGCCTTCTCGTCGACTCCCAGAATCGTGCGCACGATCGGTTGGTCTGAATCGTCTGTTCGGACCGCGAGTGGAAAGAGCAGTCCCGATGCGGGAAGGTCGTCCGCATAGTCGCCCAGGTACTCTTTGTATAGCGCGAGCGCGGAACGACCATCGAGTTCGTACAGGACGTTCTCGTCGGCACGGGTTACGACACGTTCGGGACCGAAGGGATCCCAGCCGCCGACCGAACCATAGCCGACCCTCAGATCGTCGCCGTACATTCCGACCGCCGCTACCGTGCCAGTCGATGGCGGTCCGTCGGAGAGAATCAGCGTGCGCTCGAAACGATCGCCATCACCCGACAAGCCGCCGGTGACCACGACGCCTTCGGGCAACCCACCCGCGATCCCGCGAACGAGTTCGCTTCCGTTCACGCCGAGTCCGTCCGAAAGGACGAAGACGTGTGAGAGACCATGTGGATCGAGCGACCGGGCCAGGCGGCGACCGACGGCGTGGCTTCCTTCACACTCCGCGAGGCGAATCTGGCTCGTCGCCACGTTTGATTTCTCAAATTCGACCGCGGTAACGACGAGCGAGTCGTCCAGGACCTCGTGGCCGCAGATCTCACCCGCGGTCGAACATCCGATGAGGTTGGCTCCTGGGTACCACTCGTTCAGTTCGCCGAGTGTTTGTGGATCGGAGATGGCCGAGCGTCCGCCGAAGGCGAGCACGAGGTCGGGCGTGCCCGCGTCGGAGGTTGACGGAGAGCTCCAGCCGCCAGCTGGCGTCCACAGACGTTGAGATAGCTTCATTCTTCTTGGGGCGCGAACGGGGACGATCCGGAACCAGAGGGTGTTCGTCGTCGGAAGACGTGCAACTGAAAGAAGAAGACGAGATCACGGTCGGCGGCGGCTTGAGCGCCACTGTCACACGTCGTCTGCCGGGGCCTTCGCGACGACGCGGCCAAAGAGAGCAGCGAGCGAAGCGGCGATGTTCCCATTCGGAGTGTGGACGGCGAGCGAGGCGCGTCAGCGAAGCGATGGGTGCAGTCGAGCACTTCGTTGGCGCGTTGCGTGGCGCTGCAGCGGGTCATGGACCCCGCGGCGGACGTACGCCGATCCGGCTGAACCCCGGTGCCTCGCTTGCGTTGGATGCGGATAGCCTCTATTCCTCACGCATGAACCCGTCGCTCCATCGCTCGCTCCTCGGCCTCACGACCCTGGCCTCGTTCGCCGTCGTCGCCGCCGCTCCTGCGGCGCCCGCCCGCCAGGATGACGAAGCGCTGCGCGCGACGCTCGAGACCGAAGGCATCGGGTTCGACCTCGAGGCCGGCATCGTCTTCATCCCCGCCGACGTCGTGGTGAAGGACGATCTGCTCGAGTACCTGCTCGTCGGTCCGCGCGGCGCGATGCACGAGTCGTTGTTCGCGACGCCGGTGCGGCCGAGTCTGCTGAACGCCGCGTTGCTCAGTTTGGGCGTCGAGCCAGGGACGAATGCCCGTTGGGAGGAGGTCGGCGATGCTCCGGCTGCACCCGAAGGCGACGGCGTGCCTGCGGCAGCGGACGTGCGCCTCCTGCTTCCGGAGGGGGACGGCTTTCTGCTCTACGTCGCGTGGCGCGAGGGCGACGAGACCTACTTCTTCCGCATCGACGACCTCATCTCGAATCTCGACTCGGGGCGCAGCATGCAGCGGCACCGTTGGGTGTTTCTCGGCTCGCGCTTCAAGCGTCCGCGCGAGAACGAGCCCGAGGTGTTTGTCGCCGACTTGGAGCAGAACCTGATCTGTCTGTCGTTCTTCTACCAGGGCAACACGTTGCTCACGGCGGCGCTGCCCGAGTGTCAGTTGCAGACGATCTGGGTCGCGAACCCGTGGCTTGTGCCGCCGCGTGACAGTCGCGTCGCGATGATCTTCGCGAAGCGCCCGCTCGAGCGCTTGCCTGAAAGCGTCGTGGCAACCCTGCCCGTGGTCGCCGAAACGAAGACGTCCGATGAAGAGGGCGCGCCCGCGTCGGACGATGCGCGATAGCACCTGGCGGGAACGCGATCCGCGCCAAGCGCAGGGGCCGGTTCCGACGACGGTTGGGGCGGTGGTTCAGCACGCGCGCTTCGCACTCGGCGGCGCGCGCCTCGGCGAAGGCGTCCTGATCGGTGTTGGCGCGACGATGATCACGCTCGCCGCGAGCGTCGTTTCCGGAGGTGACGCCCAGGGCTTCGATGCCTGGTGCGTCGCGCTATTGTGCGGCGCGTTGTGCGGAACCACGTGGCGTACGGAGCACCGACAGACCGCCCACGACGTGGCGCGCGCGCTCGATGATCGCCTGCGTCACCAGGGCGGCCTCGTGACGGCCTACGAGTTCGAGGAGAGGGGCGACCCGTCACCAATGGCGCGATTGCTCGTCGCGCGTGTGCTCGTGCGCCTGCGAAAGCGTGAGGCGCTACGCGCGATGTTCCCGCCGCTCGCGCTGCCGGTCGCTGCGCCGATCCTCGGCGTCGCTTGCCTAGCGCTCGCGCTCGAGCTCGCGCCGCGCAAGGAGGAGAGGGTCGAGATCGGCGGGCTCGCTTCCGGTATCGCGGCGACGCTCGACGCCGTCGAGCGCGAGCTGATGGACGCCGGCGGAAGCGACGGCATCGGGCAGGATGTCGAACGCGAGCTGCTCACGATCGCCCGCAATGCGCGCGACATGCGGCGGCGCGCCGATGGGGGGCAGGCGGATACGAAGGAGGTCGAGCGCGCGTTGGACGAGCTCGATCGGGCGCTCCGCGACGTCGCTCCGAGGGTCGCACAGGACGCGCGAATGCGTGCGTTGGTCGACGACGCGCGCAACTGGCTTGACGCCGCACGGATGGAAGTCGCGAACGCGGCGAGTGTCGGGCTCGCCGACGCCGACGCCGACGCGGGCGAGGGAGCCAGCGGCGCGCAAGGAGCCGCGGGCTCCGTGACGCCGGACACGGTAGAGGGCACAATGTCAGCCCCGCCCGGCTCGGCGCTGGAGCCCTCGAGCCCGCGGGCTCGCGGTGACTCCGGAACGGTGGCCGGGCGCTCCTGGCCGGCCGAGTACGACACGATCGTTGCCGGTTGGATCGAATCCCGGAATCGCGCGAGCGATCCGCCCTCCCCGAAGGAAGAGTTTTGAGCCGACGACAGGTGGATGAGTCCGAGTCCGTGCGCTCGCCGTCGCTCGGCGTCTGGCTCGTCGGTGCGCGCGGATCGATCGCGTCGTCGCTGGCGTACGGGATCTTCGGGCTACGGCAAGGCTTGATCGATCCGATCGGGATCGCGACCGAACAGGCGCCGCTGAATGCGCTCCGTCTGCGTGCCTTCGACGACATCGTGTTCGGCGGGCACGAGATCTCGAGCGGGACGTTGTCATCGAGCGCGGTCGAACTGGTGCGCCACGGCATCCTGCCACCCGATCTCGTCGCCGCGTGCAGCGGCGAGGCGGCGGCGCTGGACGCGCGCATTCGGCCCGGTTTGCTCGACATCGCCGACTCAGGTTACGCGCACGTGAATGCCGAGACGCTCGCGCTCGGCGGGCTGAGCCAACGCGAGAAGGTCGAGCGGCTGAGGGGCGACATCGAGGAGTTTCGCGACGAGCACGAGCTCGAGCGCGTGGTCGTCGTCTACCTGGCGAGCACCGAGCCGTGGACCGACGCGCGCGAAAGCTGGAGCGACCTGGCAAGCCTCGACGCCGCGATCGACGCGAACGACGAGACGCCGGCGTCGTGTCTGTACGCGTACGCCGCCTTGCGCGCAGGTACGCCGTTCGTGAACTTCACTCCGAACCGGGGCGCATCGATTCCGGCGCTGCGCCAGCTCGCGGATGAGATGCGCGTGCCGCATTGCGGCAATGACGGAAAGACCGGCGAGACGCTGCTCAAGTCGTCGCTCGCGCCGATGTTCGCGGCGCGTGCGCTCCGCGTTCTGTCGTGGCAGGGCTACAACATGCTAGGCAACAAGGACGGCGCTTCGCTCGCCGATCCGGTGCGTCTGCGTTCGAAGCAGCGCAGCAAGGATGCGCCGCTGCGCGCGATCCTGGGCGACGACACGCACACGTCGGTCGGCATCGACTACGTGCCCTCGCTCCACGACTGGAAGACGGCGATGGACTTCGTGCACTTCGAGGGATTCATGGGCGCGAAGATGACGCTGCAGTTTACGTGGACCGGGAGCGACTCCGCGCTTGCAGCGCCCCTCGTGATCGACCTCGTGCGTCTCGCCGACTTCGCGGCAGAGCGGGGCGAACACGGCGTGATGCCGCACACCGCGTGCTTCTTCAAGTCGCCGCTCGAGTGCGACGAACACGACTTCCACGCGCAGTTTCAGACGCTTGTTGCCTACGCGCTCGAACGCGCGCAGAAG
The DNA here is from genome assembly GCA_035593235.1 of Phascolosoma agassizii. Lineage (NCBI taxonomy): Eukaryota > Metazoa > Annelida > Sipuncula > Phascolosomatiformes > Phascolosomatidae > Phascolosoma > Phascolosoma agassizii. Next base: position 4,257 of record JAVJHY011548765.1, on the reverse strand, counting down.
TAGCTCGGCTCAGGCCGGGAACGCTTCGTCGTCGAAGCGGACGACGCGGTCGCACATCGATTCGAGCACTTCGTCGTCGGTGCGACCCGTGCGCTTCAAAACGTGGAAGCCGTGATCCGCGTCGTCGATCACCTCGACCTCGGCGCGTCCGCCGTAGCGCTCGAGCGATTCGGTGAGCAGATCGAGGTCGCACAGAGCGTCGCGTGTCCCCTGCAGGAAGAGCGCCGGCTGGACGATCGCCGCGAAGTGCTCGCGGCGCAGCTTGTCGGGCTTCTTCGGCGGGTGGAGTGGATAGCCGAACAGGACGAGCGCGGCGCAGGGCACGTCCTTGGCCGCGAGGTGGGTCGACATGCGCGCCCCGAGCGACTTGCCAGCGAGGATCGTGCGCCTCGCCTTCGCGCGCTCGTTCAGCGCTTCGAGGGCGCGCTCGTGAACGGCCTCGAGAATCGGCGCGCGGTCGGGTGGCAGGGGCTTGCCGCGCGCGACCGAGCGCTCCTTGTACGCATAGTTGAACTGCAGGACCGCGAAGCCGCGCTCGACGAGCGCGTCGGCACAGGCGCGCATCCACGGTGAGTCGAGCGAGAAGCCTGCGCCGTTCGCGAGCAGGATCGCGCTGTCGCGCGCCGGACCGTCGGGCTGCGAGTACAGCGCGGAGACGGCATCGATGCGCGGCGTGTCGACCGGGATGGTGAATCGCTCTTGCGGCACGGCGGCAAGTTAGCAGAAGTGGCGACGCGACTGGGACCGTCAGTCCTGCTCGTCGAGCTCCCACGGCTCCTCGCCGCGGGCTTGAAACTCGAGCAGGGCGGCGCCGTGCTCGCGCGGCGCGCCGAGGATCTCGAGCGCCTTCTCGAAGCGCGCGAGCCTGACCCTCCTGTGCGCGACCTCGTACCCGTGCTTGCGCACTTCGTCGAGCGTCAGCGGGAGCGCGTGATCGAGCTCGATGCCGACCTCCTGGAACGGCGCGACACCCGGCTCGACCATGGGCCACGCGCTGTAGTGCAGCGTCGATCCGTCCGGCGCGTTCAGCGTGTGCACCGCCGCCTCGGCCCCGGACGTGCGACCCCCGACGACCTGCGCTCGCTCGGCATCGCGCAGGATGCGGGCGGCCCACTCGCCGCCGCTCGCGCTGTCCTCGTCCACGAGCACGACGACTTCGCCCTTGTAGCGCGGCGAGCGCGGCCGGATCACGCGCTTCACGCCGTCCGAGTTGCCCCAGGCATAGCTGATGCGTCGCTCGACGAGGTTGCCGAGGAACGGATCGGACGCCGCGACCTGGCCGCCGCCGTTGCGTTGGAAGTCGAGAATCAGCCCGCGCGTGTCGCGGAGCTCGCGCAGCGCGGCCCGCAGCATCGTCGTCATCTTGCCGTCGGGTCCGAGCGTCGCACGCGTGGGGTCGAACGTTCGCACGCGCATGTACCCGATGTCGCCGACGCGCTCGACGATCAGCCAGCCCTCGCCGTAGTGCCTGCTCTCCGGGGGGAGGTTGGGCTCCATTGGCCGGGGCAGCTCGTGGTCGGTCTCCGTGCCGTCGGGCCAGCGCACACGCATCGACATCATCGAGCCGATCGGCCCGGCGGCGAGGATCTGCCCGGCGCCGATCGGTCGCTCGCCCTGGATTGCGATGATCTCGGGGCAAGCGTTCGCGTCGCCCGCGAACTTCGCCGGAGGACCAGGGCGCGCGTCGGACGGCCACGCGATGATGTGCGGACGCCGCTCGATGTTCTTCGTCTCGACCTCCGGGAACGACCAACGCTCCGCCATCGTCTCGACCGCGGGGATGAACGCGACGTGCGGATCGGGCAGCGCCGAGATCAGGCGCGCCAACTCCCACGCGAACTCGTCGTCGTTCGAGGCGGAGAGCGCGCGCGCGCGGTGCTCTTGTCGCTCGGCGTCCCAGTCGATGCCGTACAGCTCGAAGTAGGGGTACGCGTCGCGTAGGCATTCCCAGTGCGCGTCGAACGTCTCCGCGTACCGGTCTTCGCTCGGCGTGCCGGCGTCCTGTGCACGGCTCTCGAGCGCGAAGCTGACGAGGAGCAGGGAAATGGGGAGGAAGCGTCTCATGAAAGGCACCTTGGCGGTGTACGTGACACGGGCCTGTTCTGTTACTGCGCGCGGCCGCGGGGACTCGCGTAACTACGAACAGTCGGAGGAGTCTCGAACCGGTTCAATCGCGCGAGTCCCACGTCAACGGAGCTCCTTCCCGCTACACTTCGCCCGTGCAGAAGAAGCCCCCGCTCAAGCTCCAGACGACGACGCTCTGGTACTACCCGTCCCAGCAGCACGCGGACGAGCCGATGGGGGATCCGCGCTATGCGGGGCGCACGCCGACGTACGTGATCTGGAATCTGCTCGAGCGCTACACGCGCGAGGGTGACGTTGTAGTCGATCCGTTCTGCGGTGGGGGAACGACGATCGACGTCGCGGCGTCGATTGGTCGCGAGGGGCGCGGGTTCGACGTCGCGCCGCACCGCGACGATATCGAGCGCGCGGATGCGCGCAACCTGCCGCTCGCCGATGATTCGGTGGACTTCTTCTTCCTCGATCCGCCGTACTCGACGCACATCGAGTACTCCGGTGAGGGCGAGTGCATCGGCACGCTCGATGCCTTCGAGCCGGCGTATTTCGAGGCCATGGACGCGGCCTTTGCCGAGGTCGAGCGCTGCCTGAAGGACCGGCGCTACCTCGCCGTCTACGTGTCCGACACCTTCAAGAAGAAGAAGGGCTTCGTCGGCATCGGCTTCGAGCTCTATGCGCTCCTCGCGCGCCGCTTCCGACCGGTCGACCATGTCTCGGTCGTGCGCGGCAACCGCAAGCTCGAGAAGCCGCGCTTCCACTCGTCGGCCGCGGACGAGAACTTCTTCCTCCGCGGCTTCAACCACCTGCTCATCTTCAAGAAGGAAAGAGGAGCGCGTTGAAGGCCGTCAACATCTGGTGCGTTAGGCCCCAGATGACGCGTTTCTCGTAGCGCCAGCTGGGCAGCTCGCGGTCCGCGCCATCGTCGCGACGATAGCGATAGACCTCGTCGAACTCGCCGCGGGACGCACGGTCGAGAGGCAGCCAAAACGCCTCGCTCGCCTCCGGGCCCGGCACGGGCGAGACGTCTTCCTCGAGCACGAACACGAAGGGCGTGATACGCATCGGAACGATGATGCCGCGCGCCTTGGCCTGGATCGTCGGCATCTCGCCGAGCACTCGGCCGCTGCCGCGCGGATCGACGCCGACCTCCTCGAGCGTCTCGCGCGCGGCCGTTACGCACAGGTCGTGGTCGGCGGGCTCATGGTGTCCGCCGGGCAGGCTGATCTGTCCCGACCAGCGGTCGTTCGGGTCCTCGACGCGGCGCATCAAGAGCACGCGCGGCGCGCTGCGATGCAGGCAGATCGCGACGGCGGCGCGGCGCAGCGTCTTGGTGGACGCGTCCGCGGTCGTCGGTGGGGCGAGCGCCGCTTGCAACCGGTCGAGCTCGTCGCGCATGCCAATCGGGACGTGTCGCGCCTACTCGAGCTCGACTTCGACGGTGTACTCGACGCTGCCGTTGAAGGTCAGCGTCTGTGCCAGCTCGTAATCCTCGCCCTCGTGCTCGACGCTGCGCGCCTCGGTGCGTTCCCATTCGCCGTCGGCTTCGAAGTTGGCGGACAAGAGATGTCCGGCATCGAGATCCCACAGGAGTTCGCCTTCGAGGTCGCGCTCGATCGTCACTTCGATCGTCACATCAATGGAGTCGCGCACGCCGGTCGGGCTTCCGAACCGGCCGTCTTCCTCGAAGTCGACTTCGATCTCACGTTCAAGCTCGACGTTCGACTCGATTGAGAGTTCGATGCTCAGCACGCCAACGAGGACGCCGTCTTCGTCGCGCGTTCCGTCAAACGTGACGGTGCCTTCGCCTTCGAGGTTGTCGACGAGGGCGCGGTTCATCCGCTGCTCGAACGCGTCGTAGCCGACCTCTTCGTCGTCGTAGTAGTCGACGACGCCGCCCGGCCACATCAGCGGGAGGTACGACCCGGCGTCGATGTCCCAGCTGTCGCCCTCCTCGACTTCGTCGTCGGGGAGCATGCCGTAGAGATCCATGTCGGCGCGCAGCCACTCGAGCGTGTCCTCCTCGACGTCGTCGCCGTCATCGTCGAGTTCCGCGTAGAACGCCTCGTCATCGTCGTCCCAGAGGAAGCGCACCGTGATGCCCTCGAGGTCGCAGCCGGACGCGCTCTCGACCTCGTTCTCGCCGTCGGACTGCGTGCTCTCCTGCAGCAGCTCCACGAA
>JAVJHY011548434.1:0-10690 GCA_035593235.1 Phascolosoma agassizii | reverse complement strand
TACGCCAGCTGGCGGCACAGCTATCACCGATCGATGACTCAGGTCGTCACGCCCGAGACCATGCTCGCCGATTGGGACGGCACGGAGCTCGAAACCCGGGGGCGAAACTATCGTCTCGAGCAAGAAGGGGACCAGTATTGGATCGATATGATCGATCCGGACTTCACTCCAACCCGTCGCTACCGCGGGAAGCCCCTTGCGAGCGAGAACATGACCGAGCGCGTGCGTCGGCGTGTCGTCCAGGCGACCGGTTCTCATCATCAGCAAATCTTCTGGTACGCCGGTGGCCTCGAGCGTGAGCTCTATCTCTTTCCGTTCACGTGGCTCGTGGATGACGCGCGCTGGGTCCCCTACGAAGCGACCCTGATGTGGAAGCCACACGAAGAACACACCAGCGAGGATTGGGGTCGGGTCTGTGTCAAATGCCACTCGACAGCCGGTCAGCCGCGTCCCGTCGCTTCGTCCAGTGGTTTGGATACGCACGTCGCGGAACTCGGGATCTCCTGTGAGTCTTGCCACGGTCCCGCCCAGGCGCATGTGGACGCGTATCAGAATCCGCTAAATCGATATATCCAGTACGGAAGCGATGAAGCCAGCGTAGAGATTGTGAACCCTGCCAAGCTCGGGTCGCTCGGTTCGGCACAGGTCTGCGGCCAGTGTCATAGCCATACGCGTCCGAAGGGCCGGGCCGAACGCAAGCGTGCTGGCACGACCGGATATTCTTACCGACCGGGCGACGATCTCGACGCGACCCGGCGAGTCAAGAAACGCCCGGCCGATACGTCGTCGCTGAACGCGCAGCAGCGCCTGGGTGTCGATTCGGTTTCTTGGCCCGATGGGATGTTTCGCGCCGGGGGGCGCGATTATCACGGAGTTCTCGAGACGCCGTGTTTCGCCGGGGGCGAATATTCCTGCCTTTCGTGTCACTCGATGCACGAATATGAGGACCGAAATGCTCAGCTGAAGGCCGGGATGCAGACCAATACAGCCTGCAATCAATGTCATCCCCGATTCGAGGATCCGAAGGCCCTTGAGGCCCATTCTCATCATCGGGCCGAGGGCGCCGGCAGTCTCTGTTACAACTGCCATATGCCCCATAGCAGCTATGCACTCCTGAAGGGCGTTCGTTCTCATACGTTGACGTCGCCTAACGTCAAGGAAAGCGTCGAACACGGTCGCCCGAACGCCTGCAACCTCTGCCATATGGATCGGACACTCGCATGGACGGGCACGACCCTCGAAGAGTGGTTCGGTCAAAAAGCGAGCTGGCCGGAAGGGCATGTCGTTTCCGAACGATCCGCAGCCGTCGATTGGCTGCTCGAGGGCGACGCCGCGCAGCGCGGTCTGATCGCCTGGGCCATGTCGAGAAGTGAGGCCCATGAGGCCTCCGGGTCGGACTGGATGCCGCCTTTGCTTGCGCGCGTAATGAATGACGCCGAGTACCCGGCCGTCTCCTTGATCGCGCAGCGCACACTCAAGGGGCTGCCGGGGTACGAAGACATCTCAACCATCGACGGAGACGCACGCGCACGGGTCGTCGAACGTTGGGAGAGGCTACCGGCTGGTGAAATGCCAGGTGCCATCGTGTATCAGACACCGACCGGTGAACTCGACACCGAAGCGATCGATGCCGCATACGCGCGTCGGGATCAACGCGAAGTCAGGGTCTCTGAGTAGGCCGGAGCCCGGCGAGGAACGGAACGGGAAGGGGTGGGATTGCAATGAGCGGGACGAAGGACTCCATGGAGCGGCGTCATCTCCTTGTCGGGTGGCTTGCCATCTCTGTGTTCATCGGGGTGGGGCTGCTCCTCGAAACGCTCCATGGTTTGAAGTCGGGCTACCTCCTCGACGTTCAAAATGAGGCCCGGCGCCATATGTGGACGCTCGCCCATGCGCACGGAACCCTGATCGGTCTGATGAATCTGGGCTTGTCCTTTACGATCGCGCGCGTTGAGTCGTGGCCCACGAAGTCACTGAGCCTAACATCGCGCGCCCTGCTGGCCGCGACCGTGTTGGTCCCAGGAGGTTTTTTTCTCGGTGGGTTCTCAATTCATGGCGGCGACCCGGGCCTCGGTGTGCTGCTGGTCCCGCCCGGCGGACTATTCTTGCTGCTGGCGGCGATCGGTGCGACGAGGGCCGTCCTCACCCATCGGACATCCCAGCCTAAATAATTCGCCCGGTATTCGATGATTTTGCTCCGATTCTACGGGAGAAGCCGGATGCCAGCGTGAGGAGATCAGAATGCCCAGATTCACGGTGAACGCGGAAGCTCGGCCGAGACTTGCGGGCCTAACGCGACGCGAAGCTCTTCGAGTGGGTGGCACCACGCTCGCCGGTAGTCTGGCGAGCCTGGCCTGCGGAGGCCTCGCGCCGCGCCTGCACGCGGCGAGCGGTCGCTCCGGCCGTGGAATCGCATTCGACGACTACGCGGCGCACGACGGCCTCGGTCTTGCCGCGCTGGTGCGAAAGGGTGAAGTCACGGCAAGTGAGCTTCTCGAGACGGCCGTCGCGCGCATACAGGCCGTCGACCCCAAGCTGAACGCCGTGCCGATTCGCTTCGTCGAGCGGGCGGCCCAATCCGTGGAGCGAGGTGTTGCTCCCGGACCGTTTCAGGGTGTCCCTTATCTCTTCAAGGACCTCCACCTGGAGCTAGAGGGCACGCTCACGACGAACGGGTCTCGCCTCTTTCGCGACCATGTGGCGACCCGCGACAGCACCCTGAGCCGTCGATACGCAGAGGCCGGACTCGTCGTATTCGGGAAGAGCGCGACTCCGGAGATGGGGATGTCGACCAGCACGGAATCAGCTCTCTACGGCGCGACGCATAACCCCTGGAACCTCGGCCGCACGCCGGGCGGATCCTCGGGTGGCGCCGCTGCGAGTGTATCCGCGGGCGTCGTGCCGCTCGCCAATGGTAGCGATGCAGGCGGTTCGATTCGGATCCCCGCCTCGTGTTGTGGTCTTTTCGGCTTGAAACCTTCGCGGGGAAGGACCCCGTTCGGCCCCGCACGAGGCGAGGGCTGGAGCGGTCTTTCGCATATTCACGCCGTGACGCGATCCGTCCGCGACAGCGCGGCGCTGCTTGATGCGACGAGTGGCCCCGAGCCCGGGAGCACCGTCTTCGCACCACGACCGGCCCGCCCCTTCCTGGAAGAAGTCGACCGAGCGCCCGGTACGCTGCGCATTGCGCTGATGCGCCGCCCTCTTGTTGGGCAGGAGGTTGGGCAGGACATCCATTCCGAGTGCAGCCAGGCGGTCGAGGACGCAGCGATGCTCGCGGAATCGCTCGGCCACATCGTCGAGGAAGCGACCCCGCGGCTCCCTTCGCTGCCCGCGCTGTACGAGAGCGGCGCCGGGGTCTCCTCTGGACTCGTAGTGACCGTCAATAAACGCTTGGCGCAGCTCGGTCGAACTCTCCGCGACGATGACCTGGAACCGGTCACGCGCCTCATGTACGAAGCGGGGATTGGCATCGAAGCGCACCAGCTCATCGAAGAGCGCAGAGGCATGTACCGCCTGGGCCTCGAGATGGCGGAGTTCCAGCAGAGCTATGACCTGATCCTGTGCCCCACGCTGGCGTCACCCCCGGTCGAACTCGGCGTTCTGACCCTGGATGATCCCGAGGCGTTTGGAAGGAACTTGGAAAGATTCTCGCCCTTTACCTACCTCTTCAATGCCACAGGGCAGCCTTCGATGTCGGTCCCGCTCCACTGGAGTTCGGAAGGACTTCCGATCGGGACCATGTGGACGGGTCGCTACGGTGATGAGGCGACGCTCTTTCGCCTCGCGGGACAGCTCGAGAAGGCACGACCCTGGGCCGACCGCAGGCCACCTCTCTGAGCAGTGGACTGCGGTGTTGCGGATGTGGAAGAGCGCATTCCCTGCACCCCGCGCGAAAGGCGGGGGGTTCGGTCATTCGACACTCGTGTTCAGTGAAGTAGGGGCGCCTAGTGATTCGCGGCCGAGCCAGCAAGCGCCTAGCAACATGACGGCCATCATCACCCCGCAGCTGGCGAAGACCACCGCGGGACCGTACGCGCTGTAGGCCGCACCCCCTGCGAAGGCGACCCCTGCGGCGACGGCCAGGCCACACGCACCGAACAGTCCCTGACCCGCGGCGATGTTGTCGCCACTCGCCTCGGCCACCGCCAGCTGGCAGGCGGGCATCGCGATTGCTTCCCCCACAGCCTGTACCATCATGATCGCCGTCAACAGGATGGCGCTCTCGCAGAAGCCGTAGGACGCGACGAATGGCACCGTCAGAGCCACCGAAGCAAAGGCGACGCGCATGGCGCCGTGGCGAGCGGCGAGGCGACCGCCGAAGGGAGCGACCAGGATCATCGGCACCGCGAAGAGCGTGAGGTTGAGCGCGATGAGGGGCTGGCTCGCGCCGAGGTCGGAGAGAAAGATCGCCCAGATCGACTCGTACAAGCCGAAGGAACCGTAGTACCCGATGGCCATGCAGATCATGGCCTGCATCCCGGGGCGCCTCAGCAGCGTGCGCAGTACACGCGAGCCGGACGCGACGGTCGCGGTCGGGATATTCGATCGTGCGACCAGCGGAATGCAGACGATGATCAGGGCGAGAAACGCGACGAACACCATCGTCAGGCCGGCGAGTCCGAAGATCATGGATCCGAGCATGGGTCCGATCAAAAAGCCGGTGAGCTGGAAAGCGTTCAGCTGACCGAGTGCCGCACCCGCACGGGGCCCGGCCTTGATGATTACGCTGCGGCGTGCCGCGGGGAGGAACGCGCCATGACCCAGCCCGAGCAGGACCCGCCCCGCGACGAATTCGAGGAGTGACTCTGCCTGAGCCAGGACTGCGAACGACAGCGCGGCCAGGACCAATCCAATCACCATCATCGAGCGAGCGCGTCCACGGTCCGCGAGACCTGCCAGGCCGATTTGCGCGACGACCGCACTGATGAAGCCGGACCCGCCGATCAAACCGATGCCGAAGGGATCGATGCCAAATTGCGAGCGAATCTCGGCCAGCAGCGCAAGGATCGATCCCAGGCTTGCGTCGAGGACTGCGGCGACCAGGAAGAACGGCAGCAGTTCCAGCGGAAAGCCCGGGGCTGGTCGGCTCGTTCCGTCAACCAATCGAGTCTTGGACGGTATGACGTGTCCTCCTCTTCGGGCCCCTTCGTTAGTCCGACTCATGCCGTTCGAGGAACTCCTTGTGCCGTGTGAACGTGCTGGTCGTTTCGTAGTCGTCGTTGTCCGTGCCACAAATGTAGCTCGATCGTCAAGACCGACTATCCGATCTCCCGCCCCCCCTTTCCCAGCCGAATGCGGGTCACTTACTTGACACGCGACTTCCACTCGGGGTGAGCCGCGCTGGTACAATTCACACCAGTGAGGGCTTGTAGAAGATGAGCGAGATCGACGGCGAAACCCTGATGGCGCGCAGCCTCAAGCAGCAAGGGGTGGACTACATGTTCGGCGTAGTCGGCTTCCCCGTTTGGGGGGCCGCGACTGCGGCGCAGCGCGAGGGCATCCAGTTCATCGGGATGCGCAACGAGCAGTCGGCCAGCTACGCCGCGGCCGCGGTCGGCTACCTGACCGGGCGACCGGGCGCGTGTCTGGTGGTCTCGGGCCCGGGCCTCGTGCACGGACTCGCGGGTCTTGCGAACGCCGCGGAGAATTGCTGGCCGATGATCTTGATCGGCGGCGCGGGCAACTCCTACCAGGAAGGCATGGGTGCCTTTCAAGAGGCGCCCCAGGTCGAATTGGCGCGCCCCTATACCAAGTTCGCCGCGCGACCCGACTCGGCCGCCGCCATTCCGAGGTATGTCGAGCAGGCGGTGCGAACGAGTATCAGCGGGCGACCGGGCGCAGCCTATATCGACTTCCCCAACGATATGATCGAGGCGACGGTCGACGAATCCGAAGTGAATTTCCCGCCGCGCTGCCCGGATGCGTCGCGCCCGCAGGCGGAGACCGCCGAGGTCGAGCGCGCGATCGAAGTGCTGCGCGGCGCTGAGCGGCCGCTGGTGATCATCGGAAAGGGCGCCGCCTATTCGCGCGCCGAGGAAGAAGTGCGGAGCTTCATCGAAGCTACGCAGCTGCCGTTCCTGCCGACGCCGATGGGGAAGGGCGTCGTGCCGGACTCACATCCGCTCTCCGTGGCGCCTGGCCGCGCGCTCGCGCTCCAGCAGGCCGACGTCGTCGTGCTCCTCGGCGCCCGGCTCAATTGGATCCTGCATTACGGGTTGCCTCCGCGCTATGCCGAGGACGTAAAGATGATTCAGGTCGATATTGCTGCGGAGGAGATCGGGCGCAACAAGCCGGCCGAGGTCGGCCTCGTGGGTGACCTGCGCACGGTGGTCTCCCAGCTGAATCTCGAGTTGAGCCAGAAACCCTTCCGTTTGGCGGAGGATGCGCCCTGGCGGTCGGATCTCGCGGGCAAGGTCGACGAGAACAAGCAGGCCGTCCAGGCCATGATGGACGATGACAGTGTTCCGATGGGCTACTATCGCGTACTGCGCGAGATCCAGGAACAGTCGCCAGCGGACACGATCATCCAGGCCGAGGGCGCCTTGACGATGGACATCAGCCGTACGGTGCTGCAACACGATGTGCCTCGCCTGCGTCTCGATGCCGGAACCTTCGGCACGATGGGTGTCGGACTCGGACAGGCCATTGCCGCCGCCGTCGTCCATCCCGACCGCAAGGTCATCTGCCTCGAGGGCGACTCGGCCTTCGGCTTCAGCGGCATGGAGGTCGAGACCGCTTGTCGCTACAAGCTCGGGATCGTGTTCGTGATCGTGAATAACAACTCGATTGGGGGCGGGGTGGATTCGTTGCCGGAGAATCCATTCGATTTGCCGCCGAACGGGTATACGATCGACGCCGGATACGAGAAGATGATCGAGGGTTTTGGTGGCACGGGTTACCGGGTCCGAACACCCGAAGAACTCTCGGCGGCGCTCAAGCGAGCCCTCGATGATGAGATGCCGAGTTTGATCAACGTATTGATCGATCCACACGCGAGCGGCAAGCCCCAGAAATTTGCCTGGTTCACACCGTGACTAAAGAGCGCTTGATTAAAGAGAAGGAGTTACAGCTATGAGTGGCTACACAATCATCGATACCGACACCCACGTAACGGAATCAGCGGATCTCTGGACGAGCCGGGTGCCCGAGAAGGTTCGGCATCTCGTGCCCCGCGTGGAGACGGACAAGGACGGCATGGCGCAGTACTTCTTGAACGACGCTCCGGTGGGCTTCGGACCGGGCTGGGTGTCCACGGCCGGGGTCGGGACGCTCAATGACCCGCCCAAGAGCTACGAAGAGATGCACCCCGCCGCCTACGACGCCAAGGCCCGGCTCGACTACATGGACGGGCTCGGTATCTGGGCCATGGTCATGTACCCGAACGTCGGCGGCTTCGGTGCGCAGCAGTTTCTCGAGCTGAAGGATCCGGAGCTGATGCTCACCTGTGTCCAGGCCTACAACGACTGGCAGACGGACTGGGCATCGGCCGACTCACGCCGCCTGCTGCCCATCACCTCGCTGCCCTTCTGGGATGTCGCCGCCTCGGCCGAAGAGATTCGCCGCTGTGCGGCGAAGGGTCATCGGGGCATCCTGTTCACCGGCGATCCGATCTCGCATGGTCAGCCCGCGATCGGCGCTCCGCACTGGAACCCGATCTGGGAGGCCGCCATCGAGACCGACCTGTCGATCAGCTTCCACCTCGGCTCGGGTAATATGAAAGAACAGCTCGTGGAGGAGGAGGTGAAGACCGCCGCCTACGGGCAGATGGCCGCCTTCGTGGCAGCCGGCGCCGACCTCTTCTTCAAGAGCGCCATACACATGAACGAACTCTTGATCTCCGGCGTGCTGGCCCGCTATCCCGAGATCCAATTCGTGTCGGTCGAGAGCGGCATCGGCTGGATTCCCTTCGCGCTCGAGGCGCTCGACTACGGGTTCCGCGACTGCTACCGCGAAGTGAAACAGGACCGTCCGGATCTCGAGATGCTGCCCTCGGAATACTTTGCCCGCAATGTCTACGCCTGCTTCTGGTTCGAGCGGACGGCACCCCAGCGCCTGATCGACAAGATCGGCGCCGATCGCATCCTCTTCGAGACCGACTTCCCGCATCCGACTTCGGCCTTCGGTGACGAAGTTCATCAATGTATCGAGGACGGGCTCGGCGACTGCGAGGATTCCGTGCGCCGCAAGATCCTTTGGGAGAATGCGGAGAAGCTCTACAAGGTCGAGTCTCCGACGGCGAAGGACGAGGCCCGGCTCGAGGCAGCGACGAACTAGCGCGCTTTTCGCTCGCTGCGAGCTGGAGATCACCGTGTCACAACCGCCCAAAGTGCCGATGCCCCTCGAAGGAATCCGGGTGCTCGACTGGACGATCTGGCAACAGGGTCCCGTTGCGACCATGATGCTGGCAGACCTCGGTGCCGACGTGATCAAGATCGAGAGCCGAGCCGGCGGGGACCCGGGCCGTGGAATGTCTTCCTCGGGCGGAGTGGATCTCAATAGTCGGCTCGAAAATGCCTACTTCGAGGGCAATAACCGCAACAAGCGCAGTATTGCCCTCGACCTGAAGCATCCGGAAGGACGGGACATCGTCCGGGCGCTCGCAAAGGCCTCGGACGTCTTCGCGCACAACTTTCGCAAGGGCGTTCCCGAGCGGCTGGGCCTCGGCTACGACGACCTCAAGGCCGGCAACGAGAAGCTGATCTACGCCGCGGCCTCGGGTTACGGGCCGGAGGGTCCGGATTCCGGCGAGCCTTCTTTCGATCTCATTGGCCAGGCTCGCTCGGGTCTGATGATGGCGGTCGGGGAACCCGGCATGCCGCCACTTCCCGTAGGCGGCGCCGTTTCGGATCAGGTCGGCGCCATCATGCTCTGTCATGGCATCATGACTGCGCTGCTCGCCCGCGAACGCTTCGGCATCGGCCAGCGCGTCGACACCTCGCATCTTGGTTCGATGGCGTGGATGCAGGGGCTCGCACTCTCTTTCAAGCTTCTGGCGGGGGCCGATCTTCCCCGCGCAGCGCGCGCGGATGCTGCGAACCCTCTGTGGAACGTGTACGAGTGCTCAGACGGAGAATGGTTCTGCCTCTCGATGCTCCAAGCGGATCGGTACTGGGTCGATGTCTGCAAGGTCGTCGGGCGCGAGGACATGATCGTCGACGAGCGCTTTGCGACACTCGCTGCACGCGACCAGAACTGCGGAGCCGCGGTGGCGGAGCTGGATGCGGAGTTCATCAAGCGCCCCTGGTCCCACTGGAATGAACGCCTCAAGGCGGGCGGCGACCTGATCTTCTGCCGCGTCCAGACCGTCGGCGAACTCGCTTCGGACGAGCAGATGATCACCAACGACTATGTGGTCGATTTCGAGCACCCGAACTACGGCACGATCCAACAGGTAGGCCTGCCTCTCACGCTTTCGGAAACGCCCGGGGGTCTGCGGCTTCCGGCTCCCGAACTCGGCCAGCATACAGAGGAAGTCCTGATCGATGTGCTCGGCTATAGCTGGGACGACATCGGCGAGCTGCGCAAGAAAGAAGTCTTGTAGCCAGGTCTCAGACACTCTCCAGGAGAAACATCTAGGAGTTACATCGAGTGCATATCGGCATCTCCACGTTCCCGACCGACTATTCCATCAGCGCGACGCGACTCGCGCGAGCCGCAGAAGAACGCGGATTCGACTCACTCTGGGTGACAGAACACACCCATATCCCAGCATCCCGCCGCACGCCCTATCCGTGGGGGGGCGACCTGCCGAGCATCTACTGGGAAAGCTACGAGCCTTTCACCTTTCTTGCGCAGGCAGCGGCGGTCACCGAGAGACTCAAGGTCGGGACCGGGATCTGCCTGGTCGCTGAACATCATCCCATCGCGCTGGCCAAACGCGCCGCATCGCTCGACTCGCTCTCGGGTGGTCGATTCCTCTTCGGCGTCGGCGCCGGCTGGAACGCCGAGGAGATGGAGAATCACGGTGTTGCGTTCGAGGATCGCTGGAAGGTTCTCCGCGAGCACGTCCTGGCGATGAAGGCCTGCTGGGCCGAGAAGGCCGGCGAGTACCATGGCGATTTTGTGGACTTCGATCCCGTCTGGGTCGAGCCCAAACCCAAATCGGACCCGCTCCCGATCTACCTCGGCGCCGAATCCAAATGGTCCTTCGATCGGATTGCCGAGTACGCGGACGGTTGGCTGCCGACCAATTTGCCGGAGCTTGGCGGGATGATCTCGAAACTCAAGGACGCCTGCGAAGCACGCGGACGCGATATTACCGAGATCGACATTTCGGCGATGGGGGTGATGGAGAGCCCGGAGGCTCTGGCAGAGTTGAAAGCCTTGGGCGTGAATCGTCTGGTTCTCGGATTGCCGACGCTCGATGAGAGCGGGAGCCTTCATGAGCTGGATCAGCAGGCGCAGTGCGTCGAATGGGCCAGCGGCCTCTAGGCGACTCGCACCACTATCACCTGCCGCGCACGGGTCCTCTCTGTTGGCTACAGGCTGGCACAGGAACATCCGTTTCCAGCGGCCCTCGAGGATGCGCTCGCGGCATACCGATTCGTGGTCTCGGCAGGCGCAGACCCTGGCAGAGCCGGAGCTACAGGGTGTAGACCGGCGGGTGCGCACCGGTTACGCGCACTGACTCGCCTTCGAGGGATCGACCGCTCATGTTCGCAAGCGTCTCGTCGCTCGCCTTGGCCAC
>JAVJHY011548324.1:482-11598 GCA_035593235.1 Phascolosoma agassizii | reverse complement strand
GACGTTGGCACCAACCACCGTCAATCGCGTTCTCGCCACGCTTCGCAACACTGCCAAGTGGATCCAGCAGCAGCGGCCCTTCCTGGCCGGATATCCACTCGACCGGATACAGGCCGTCACCACCTCGGAGCCCGAATGGAAAGGATTGTCGGACGTTGAAGTCACGCGATTAAAATCGGCCGCTGAGCAGTTGGTCCACATCAATACTCGCCATGACCAAACCGCTGCACGCGATCACGCCCTTTTGCTCGTCATGCTCGACACTGCATGCCGAGTTTCCGAGATCGTGAATCTCGACCTCGAGCAATACCAGGGAAAGCATTTTCAACGTGTCAAACGCAAAGGCAACAATGTCACTGACCAGACCTTTATTGGTCAAGCCGCTCGAGACGTGCTCGACGCCTATCTCGAGGAGCATCGTGGGAAGGCAGCCGGACCGCTGTTTCAATCCCGGAATGGAAAACGACTAGCCCCGCAGAATGTAGCTGATGCTCTCAGCAAGATCGTCGCACAAGCCAACTCCAGACTAAAGAAGAAAGAGCATATCCAGCTCACTCCACACGTGCTGCGGCACACGGCTCTTCGTAAGATGGCGGAAAAGAAGGGCATTCGCTTCGCCCAACAAATGGCTGGCCATGCCTCCAGCAAATACATCTGGCGTTACGTGCAGCCATCGCGTGCCGACATCGAAGATGCCGTTGAAGATCTGTTTGATACTAACGCCATTCGGTCTGTCGGAATAAAACAGGACTATAGTCACGAACAAATCGAACTAACCGCGCTCTGGGCAAATGGACGAAACGCGAAGGCGATTGCGCCGCTGTCCTACGAAGAAATTGACATCGGTGAGACTGAACCCAAAAGATGCCAAGTTAACGGGCTCTGGATATTGGAACAGAATGGGGCACGTTACGCAGCTGTTTTGACGCGAGAGCAGGATTATCAGGGCGGCTACAAAATAATCTTGGAAATCGCGGGGCCCCAGGGAGAAGAAATAGCAGCTATATCTCGCACAGTTTTCGATGCGGTTGAAGCGCAGCTTCGAAAGGCGCGTTCGTATCGCGGCAAGGTTTTGTCGTTAGAACAGTCACCACACTATGGCGGTGCGTCGACCGGAATTACCGTGCATCAGATGGAATCCGTACAGCGCGATCAAGTGATCCTTCCCGAGAAGACATTGGATGACCTGGATCGAACCATCATCCGTTTTTGTGAGCAGCGAGGTGCGCTACGAGACCTCGGATTGCAAACTAAACGTGGCGTGATGTTCTATGGGCCGCCCGGAACTGGCAAGACACACACGATTCGATATCTTGCCACGCAACTTGAAGGGCACACGACATTTCTCATTACGGCCGAACAAATCGCTCTGTTGCCAGAATACTTCGCGCTCGCGCGTCTGATGCAGCCTGTAATTTTCGTCATCGAAGACGCTGACCTGCTGGCCAAATCTCGCGATCACGTGGGAAGCGAAGGGCAGGAAATTCTTCTTAACCATCTATTGAATGAAATGGACGGTCTCAAGGAGGAAGCGGATATTCTTTTCGTGCTTACGAGCAACAAGCCAGAAGTGTTGGAAGAGGCTCTTGTGGCGCGCCCGGGACGAGTGGATCAGGCGATTGAGTTTCCGAAACCGGATGGCAACTGTCGGAAACGCCTTATGGCGCTCTATGGCGGAAGGTTGTCGATTCCAGACGAGCTGGTTGAGGATATCGTCAGCAGAACTAAAGGCGTGAGCGCATCCTTTATCAAGGAATTGATGAGGCGTCTCGCACAATACTCGATTGAAAGAGGCGCCGATGGCGAAATTGCTCAAGATGACTTAGAGCAGGCCCTGGAAGAAATGTTGTTCTCGAATAACATGCTTAATCGAGTGGTACTGGGCGCCGAAGCTGGCCAAACCTAAATGCTCAAGTCCCTCGCAATAGGCAATTACAGATCTCTGTTAGATCTGACGATACCGCTAAATTCGCTCAATGTTATTACGGGGCCAAATGGCAGCGGAAAATCAAATGTCTATCGTGCGCTGCGTTTGCTTGCGGACACCGCTACCGGCGGTGTAATTAAATCACTGGCCCGTGAGGGTGGCCTTGACTCGACATTCTGGGCGGGTCCAGCAGACGTTTCTAAGCGCATGAAAAGTGGTGAAGTACCAATTCAGGGTACGCACAAGAAAGGTCCAGCAAGATTGAGGCTTGGTTTCGCCGGGGAAGACTTCGGTTATGCGATTTCGTTAGGGCTGCCACCCCCGCCGGAGGCTGGCAATCCGGAGCCCACTGCTTTTTCCCTCGATCCCGAGATAAAACGAGAATGCATTTGGGCGGGAGAGTCATACCGGCCTGCAAGTTGCCTGGTCGATAGAAGTGGCGCAGTTATCAAGGTGCGCTCCGGTAGGAGTTGGAATGTGGTGGCGCAACACATGCCAGCGTTCGACAGTTTGTACACTCACATCGGCGACCCAGAGAGCACACCTGAAATCGTTCAACTTAGAGAATCAATACGATCCTGGCGATTTTACGATCACTTCAGAACCGATGGTGAGGCACCCAGCCGACTGGCTCAGCTAGGCACTAGAACACCTGTTCTAGACAATGAAGGCCACGATCTGGCGGCTGCACTGCAGACGATTCGTGAGGTTGGCGATAGAGAGGCATTGAACGTAGCAATCGATGACGCCTTTCCCGGTGCAAGCGTGGACATAGATGTTCAAAACGACAATCGATTTGCTATTCGTTTCCAGCAGGAAGGTCTGCTTCGGCCACTGTCTGGAACCGAACTGTCCGACGGTACATTGCGTTACCTGCTTTGGGTTGGAGCGCTCATGACGCCACGGCCACCACCACTGATGGTCTTGAATGAGCCTGAAACCAGTCTGCACCCCGATTTATTGCCTGCCCTCGGACGCCTCATCATTCGAGCATCAGAGTACAGTCAGGTTTGGGTGGTGTCACACGCATCTCGACTCATCAGCGCAATTGAGCAGCATCCAAATTGCAATTCTATTCGGCTAGAGAAGACGCTTGGCCAAACACAGGTGGTTGATCAGGGGTTGCTCGATCGGCCGTCCTGGCATTGGCCGGACTAAGGCGATAAAGACTGGTTCTCTACTACCAATCACTGCGCTAATTGCAGGAAGCAGAAGTTCGAGTGTTAAACTAATTGACGACTGCTACTGACACTTACTAAACGCTCACCCTGAGGCGTTCTAATGCCTTGGAATTCAATATTGCACTATGACAACTAAGACGGAACGATTCTTTACGTGGGTTTGGCGAATCAATGCGTTGATCCTTTTGGCGATAGCAATTCTTGCGCTGATCGGCGCGGGAGTAATTGCATACGACATAGGAATATTCGCGAAACGAGACCGGCCACACGTACAAGTTGCGGAAGTGGCAGGCACTGATCTGGTCGCCGAAGATCTAAAGTTGGGTAGCTTCAGTGCAATTGTCGGTACAGACTATCTGTATGCAGAGCTAGCAGCCCCAAGTAAGTACATCGGATCGGGCTCCTCAGATGGGCTTGGCACGGCACGAGACCTTCTTTTCTTTGATACGAAAACCAAGAAGGCACACTGGCTCTTCGGGAATACGGATAACGACATTCTATCTTGGAGGATGGTCTACAACGAACCGCGCAGAAACATGACCGACGAAAAAGAGTCGCGCCTGTATGCTATCGGAATGATTCTCCAGCTTGCGGAGCATGAGGAGGAAGCGAGTACGAATCGTTCGAAGAGCCTTGCATTTGTGTGACCGGATGGTAAGGGATTCTCGCCGCTCGTTGAGTCGATTGATAGCCAGCTTGGGCAATACCATACAGATTCAGAAACTGTACTGATCTTTTACGTCCGTGGCGGGTCGGTGAACGTGCTGGACGTTGACACAATTAATGCGACAGTTCGTTCCGATTCCCCACTTTCTGTCGAGGATTGAATTATGGTTTTTTGCGCATCAGGTACGATTTGAAAATGATTCTCAAGAATATGCTTATCTCTTTCGCGACAGGTGCAAGCTTCGCTTTGGGGGTCTTGGTGATTGTTACTGCGTATGCGTTATTCAAAGACCAAGAGGAAGTAGGTCCGAGTACTAAAGTTTTCGCCCCGGACGACCTGAGGATTGTTGAGCACAAATTGGTGCCTGACAGGGAGAAATTCACGGTTCAAGGCACAATCGAAAACAACGGAGACGGCGTATGGCCGTTTGCATTGGTCAAAATGCGAGTCTTCTCCGGAGGTGCGCTGATGAGTGGCTGCAGCGTTGATCTTTCCGAAATCCAACCAAATTCAAGGAAACAGTTCGAATTGATCTGTTCAACCACTCAAGGGCGAAGCCTGCCAGACAATATGACTTACTTAGTCGAAATTCCTTGGGGATGGCGTTTGGAATGATGGCGGGAATGGCTGCTCAGCGACCGTCCCATTCTGGCCGATTGGAATTACGTTGATTCGATACTCACTTATAGCTGCAATAGCCCTGCTTTGTTCTGTCTCAGCGCTGGCAGAAACAGCGGATGGCGTTTTGGTTGATAAATCCGACGAGAAGCTCTACCTGCTGAAGGATGGAATTGTGTTCGCCGAGTATTCAGTCAGTTTCGGTGCGGAACCCGAGGGTCATAAGCAACAAGAAGGTGACGAGCGAACACCCGAGGGTAATTATGTTCTTGATTACAAGAAGGAAGACAGCGCGTTCTACAAGGCCATCCATGTTTCCTATCCAAACGAAGCGGACAAAAATACGGGCGCTACTAGAGGTGTCGATCCCGGTGGTGCAATTATGATACACGGGCAAAAGAACGGCTTCGGCTGGCTCTCGCCTATTGTCCAGCGTTTCAACTGGACCGATGGTTGCATTGCCGTCACGAACGATCAGATGGACGAAATTTGGAACCTAGTCGACGCCGACACTCCAATTGAAATTCGCCAATAATGCAGTTTGACTCTGAGTTTCTTTTGCGCGGTCATGTTGCGGTTCCCGAGCTCCTAACCATTGTGGAGGTTGAGAAAACTCGTGCGGCACTCAGCGGGCAATCGGGGCCCGCCGCAGGTGATCGCAGACTGTTGGATCACCAATGGTGTAGAGATCTCGTGCCCATTGTTAGGGACCGACTGCTTTCGAAAAAACTAGCCCCCGATTCTTACGTCGCAGTGCTCTGTACATACTTCGACAAGTCGGGTGAGACGAATTGGGGTGTGGCACCACATCGCGATATCTGCGTTCCGATGTCCAAGAGGTTCGACAAAGCGAATTGGTCTAGCTGGTCGTGCAAGCAGAAAATTCCTCATGTCCAGCCACCTAGGGAATTCATGAACAGAATGTTCGCTGTTCGAATAAATGTCGATGCCTGCAACCAAGAGGACGGCGCATTGATTGTCGCTTCGGGAAGCCACCAGAATGAACAGGAGGAGTATCCGGAAACGTCAATCGTGGGAAATTCCGGTGACGCTCTAATGATGAGCCCGTTATTGCGTCATGCATCGCACAAGTCGAAATCGGGACTCCCCCGCCGAGTTCTTCACTATCTGTTCGGACCAAAAGAAACCGACGTTCCGGAGCCTTGGTACTATTCGATCTGATGGCTCAATTTTTCAGTCGAGTACGCTACTGAGATTCGAAGTCGCCAGGAACAAACGAAAATGGAGTGGACGAAAACTTGACCGAACCCCAGCAAATTATCATTCGTTCCGCGAAATTTCGTATTGATCTGGGCGAGGACGCAGAAACCAATCCACTCCACTACGGAAAACAGTTAGCCGAATGGCTTCGGGCTGAGCTTATTGGGTCTGGATATGATGTAGAGAACGTGATTCCGGAGGACTGGGGTTGGTGCGTTATGTGTCGCCGAGGTTCCTTTCGCTTATTTGTAGGGCTAGTAAATGCGGTAGACCAGAACTTCATTGATCGCATTGTAAACGAGGAGCCTCCGAAACGGATTCAATGGCACATTCAGGCAAATGCTGAATCTACATTCTGGCGTGGATCGGCCATCAAGAAAGAGGCTGAATCGAGTAGAAAAGAGCTGGAACTCAAACTCAAAGAAATCTTGGAGCGCGACCCAGAAGTAGAAATTCTTACAGAAAAAGAAGTCGAGGAATGGTTCGATGATAATCTAGATGAGTTGGTCATCCCAGATCAACTCATCCCGAAACCAGCTCGAATACCTCGGTGGGTTACGTTGCGACTAGGCCTTCTACTTTTGCCAATCGTAGTTCTTTGTTTCATAGGTGGGATTGCACTGCTCATTGACCCACCGAAGGATGTTGCCACAGCTTGGCTCATCACTGTAACCGTTGTGCTCGCTGCTAGCTTTGGACTAGCCGTAATCGTGATTCGCCTAATCACTGGCAATGAAGGCCCGTACGGTGGCCTGTTTCCACCTATCGCGCTGAGGGCCTTGGCACTCCTTTTTGGTGCAATGCCAATTGGCTTGATGTTCACTGGTTTCTATTCGGATGGGCCGGTTCGCGGCATTGCTGGTGCGTTGGTCTATGTCATGATGGCGGTAGGAATTTGGCGAACAGCATCGCGGCGAGTTGATCGCGCCAGAGCGGCGCAAAAATGGGCATGCCCTTTGCAGATCGAATCACCGATGGTGTATCGGTTGACGCATCATCCGTTCCTCGTGGGCGCGACTGTGGATGCATTTGCCAGTCCTGCTCCGACCCACTAATAGCCCGACAAGGAGACATCCGGGTGTGGCATTTCGCTCACGCGACAAGCGATAGCAATGTCGACAAGGTCTGCTATTACTCTCCCCACGTTTCAATTCGACTGATGGCTCATCAAATATTCGGCGATCTCGGAGAAATTTCACTACCGCCCGCCCCAAATGAATCCAGAATTGAGCCGCGAATTGTCCAGGTTGAGTCCATCTTGACCGATGCGCGGTTCGAAGAATCAGCCGTCGATGCCATAGCGACGATCAAAGGCACTCCGCTTGTCGTATATATGACGTACAAATCGCGACCGATTCCGCCTGATTTGAAAATGCCAACGCAGAAAGATGCAGGCGTCTTGGAGATTGACCTAAATGTAATCTGGGGATTGCTAAAGAACTCTGACTTCGATCAATTGGAGGGAAACGCGGTCAAGAAACACTCCTATAGCGACAGGCTGATGTGGCTATTGAAGGAAGATACTTCGGCAAAAAGCTGGATACACCATCCTCGACAAGACAGAACACCGAGTGCGGGTGTGAAGCTAGTGAGTCTTGATCAATTGGGACCAATACCGGATCGGCCACATTTGCAGCCAGAGCCTGTCAGGCCGACAAAACAGCAAGAGCGTGATCGCCCAATACGCGACAATAGCCCATTGATGGCCAGGTATAAGTGCCAAGACTGCTCTGAGGCTTGGATCGCTGGATACAGTGATGAACAAGCTAAGTCCTGCCCAATCTGCAAACGGCGCAGTGTTTCAAAGCAAGGGCTGCCCAGATAGCTTGCACCAGCCTCGATACAAACACATATAGTGAGAAAATATTACCCGAGGTATCGTTTATTACCCGGAAATACTCGGTCACCGTGCGTAAGCACTTGTGAAATCCGAATAGATGCATGACACATTCAGCTCTAATCTCAAGAGCAAGAAGAGAGGAGAGCAACATGACAAAGGCAGAACAAGCAAGGGTTGTGGCCTGGAGGCTTCGAATCCTGAAACATGCACAAGAAGAGCCACGGTACGTTGCTCAGACCTGCCGATACTTTGGGATTTCACGTACGGCTTTCTATCGCTGGAAAAAGCGCTTCGATGAGTTCGGGGAAGCGGGTCTAGCCGATCGACCACGAACGCCTCATCACTCGCCACGGGCAACCCCTCGTGCAGTGGTGAGCAAGATCCTGTATCTGCGGCAGAACTATCACTTCGGTGCGTACAGAATCGCCGCGTACCTGCAGCGTTTTCACCAAGTGGAGATTGCGCGCTCGACTGTGCATCGGATCTTGGTGCAACAAGGAATGGGCCGGTTACCAGCCAACCAGAAGCACAGGCCGCACCGTAAACGATGGAAACGCTACGAGAAGGCTCAGCCCGGCCACCGCTTACAGATGGACGTGAAGTTCCTCGAACGCATCCCCGGAACAAGGAAACGGCTCTATCAGTTCACCGCCATCGATGACTGCACTCGGATCCGGATACTGAAGGTCTATGACGCCTGCAATCAGCGCACGGCAATCCGTTTCCTCAACACCGTCAAGGAACGGCTCCCTTTCCGCATACTCGTCCTGCAGACCGACAACGGCGCAGAGTTCCAGTCTCGCTTCCACTGGCACGCCGAATCACTCGATATTCGGCACGTCTATATCCGCCCAGCGTCTCCGCACCTGAACGGCAAGGTCGAGCGATCACACCGTATCGACAACCAAGAGTTCTACCAACTGATCGATCAAGACGGCATCTCAGACAACATCCACCTATTCAATGAAAAAGTGCGTGAATGGGAGGACTACTACAACTATCATCGTCCTCACGGGGCATTGCAGGGTCAGACCCCGTTTGAACGTCTTATCGAAAAATCTCGAGCTGACGTGTCACAGGGGTCTTTAGACCCTACACCTTCAACTTCCTGCAACAGCAAGAACGCTTCGATACCTTCATCGGGGTTTACAACAATGAGCGGCCGCACCAGGCGCTTGGCGGTACCTATCCCGGTGACCTGTATACACCGTCACCCAGAGTCTACGAGCCGCCCGGCGATCCCGACTACCCGTACCACGACCGCGCTGTGCGCGTCACTCGCTGCGGCCGCATCTGCCTCGGACGACGCAAGATCAACCTCAGTTCCGCGTTCGCCGGCCAAACCATTGGCATACGCGAGGTCGACAACCAAATATGGCTGGTCAGCTTCTTGGAGTATGATCTGGGATACTTCGATAAAGAAAGGGACCGGGTCGAACCCGGTCCCTCACCGTTCATGCCGGACAAAGTGTTAACTATGTGTCCGGAACAAGGTGTAAACCATGTGACCGGTTAACACCATGAAAAATATGGCGCGCCCGACAGGATTCGAACCTGTGACCCCTGCCTTCGGAGGGCAGTACTCTATCCAGCTGAGCTACGGGCGCTATGAACAGTTGTGCTATGTGATTGTATCTCGTCCGACGGTAGCCGCGCTTCGCGCGGCAGCAGTACTCCTCTCGTCGCTACGCTCCTCGAGCCCAGCCATCCGCCGGTAGGCGAATGGCGTTCACTCCTGACGAAGCAGTGCTTCGTCTCACCGCTAGAAGCCCCCACCGGTCCTGAATCCACCGCGGCTGCTGTTCCCGCGCGGCGCCGGTGGCAAGCGAAATCCACCACGACGGCCACTGCTTGTGGAACTCCTTCCGGGCCAATGCCAGGTCGGTTGGTTAACACGCGGGCGTCGTCCACGGCGTACCATCCCACCGCTGCCGAAATCCGGCCAGGCACCACCCACATCACGATAACGCTGCTGACCGCGAATGGCATCCCACAACTTGCCGCCACCGAGGCCACC
Source organism: Phascolosoma agassizii (assembly GCA_035593235.1). Classification (NCBI taxonomy): domain Eukaryota; kingdom Metazoa; phylum Annelida; class Sipuncula; order Phascolosomatiformes; family Phascolosomatidae; genus Phascolosoma; species Phascolosoma agassizii. The sequence continues at coordinate 2,127 of JAVJHY011548324.1, read as the reverse complement.
ACCGAGCACCTGACGCATCATCATCACCAGTAGATCACCCTTGTCGAATGACGATCGCAAATCATCGTAGCGATTGTGCTTGAATTTCTTGCGCACACTTTCCAATTCTTGCTGGCGTCGTTGTTGTTCGTGCAGCATGTCGCGATGTTGACGCAATTCGGACTCCAACCGGCTGTCTGCTTCTTGCAGCTGGTGCAACTCGTCGACCAATGCATCGTCTTCCCGCGTAAGCGTTGAACCGGCCATCTGTGTTAACTGCCTGATGTTTCTGCGGCCCATCGCCTCCTCGAGCACTTGCAGGCACTTCTGTGTGTATTCGTCTTCGGCTACGGCGAAGTCGTTGAGCTCGCTTCGGCGTTCGTGCAGCGCTTGTTCCTGCGCGGCTATTTCGTCGTCTACCTCGTCCTGCTTCTGCTCCGCTGCCGCCAATGCCTCGGCGGCGGCCACAACACCACCGGCTTCGGCCGCAGTTTGCTCCAAGGCCTGCAGACTAACCAGCTCATTTTCAGCCACCTCTTGCACTCGAGCGGCGTGCGCCTCCAACCGTTTTGGAATCTCAAGCAGCATCCAATAGTTTTGCCTGGCTGCCTCGTAGCCACATAGGCGCGCAACCCAGCCGTCGAAAAACCGTGCCAACGGACCGGCTGAGTACTTTGATGTGCCATACCCACGCGACCATAAATAGCTGAACAACTCGTCATCGTCGTAAGGTGCTCCTTTGGTTTTGCGGTCGGTTTTCGCCAATGCCGCTTTGTCAGCCGCACTAGCTGCGACTGCATCGGCAGCTTGCGTTGCAGCCAGTTGTTGCTGGAATGCTTCATCGCTGCTTAGCGTCGCTTGCACCGCGGCTTCGCACTCAGCAAGAGCTCTTGCTTTCTCGTCGACGCGTTCGTGCAGCTCATCGCGTTGCGCCTCGAGTTCATCGCGACGCTCTTCCAGCTGCCGAACTTCCTGTTGCAGATCTTCAACGGCCCGGTCGCGCTTTTTCAGCAGCTCATCTACCTGATAGTCCAGACCATCCAAATCCTTCTGAATCTTGCCGCTGGTAATTGCATCGAGCCGCACGGCCGCCCGCCGCTTCAACGCCGCACTTTGCGCTACGCGATTTCTGGCGACGGCGTCCGAAGCGAGCTGCAACTCCTGCTGCAGTTGCTGCATGTCACCACGCGCACTGCGCAAAGTGTTGTTTAGGTGTGCAAGTGTTTCGCGGCCCGATAACATCTTCACCACTCCGTTATCGTCGCGCCGCCGGTCTCAATCAGGTAGTCCGGCGCAATTCTTCCGACGGCCTTGTTGCCGATGATGTTGCTCTGAATGATGCCGTCGTCACGCTTGTCCGCCGCGACGGCGTCAAACGTATTCTTGCTGACCCGAACCCCCCAGGTAGTAACCGTGCGCGTATTGCCGTCTTCTTCGCTCTTTATCGGCACCGCAAGCGTCTGCCCCGACGCCGTCACGGCTTCTACGATCAAATAATGGTTTCGCGCTGCAGCGTTCACTGACGGAACGCGCCACACACCGGATAGCTCGTTCGGACGCGCGATAATGCGGATTTCATACGCCCCTTCCATGCGTGCCTTGAGACTCTTCATCTCGGCATGGAATTTCTGTGCTTGAGAGTAATTGTCCTCTCTCAGTGCCCGCT
>JAVJHY011548214.1:929-11600 GCA_035593235.1 Phascolosoma agassizii | reverse complement strand
CGTCGGCCACATGGCGAACCCGCATGTGATCCCATTCCGAGGCAACCGCCTCGAAGTAGGCCGCGGCCGCCTCGGCCCGTTCGGCCCGAATGGTGGCCAATCTGCGCAGATCGCTCTGCAGACCGGGGTCTTCTTCGTCGATCAGCGGTACCACGGCATCGAACAATGCGCGGCCTCGGCCGGCGCGAGTCGGGCGGTAGAAGGCGCTGGTTCCCTGGGCATTACGATCGAGCAGACCAGCCTCGCACAGCAGCCGCAGGTGCCGACTGACACGGGGCTGGGTCTGGCCAAGTACCCGACACAACTCGCCAACGGTCAGTTCGCTGCGGGCCAGAACCGCCAGGATGCGCAGCCGGGTGGCCTCGCCGGCGGCGCGCAACGCAGAGAGTAGATCTTCCATGGGTAGATAAACATATCTTTATATAGTGATCTCGTCAACCACCCCGGTGTACTGCTTGAAGATGCCATCGCGTGCGGCCGCTAACCTAGGGCCATGGTGAGCAGCCGTGATCGCGACAAGATGAAGCAGGTCGCGGCTGATCTCGCGACCGGCGAGTCGAGCGATCGAGGCACAACTGAACAACGAAGGGCGTTGCTTGAGGTGATCAATGCCGATCGGGTCCTGGTCGGCCAACGGCCTCTTTCAGAGCGCGCTCCCGAGGAGGGATTCTATGACCGAGCCAGGTCCCTCGGAATGGCTCGAATCGATCGCTGAAGTCTTCGATTCGATTCCGGTCGAGTGGACCCTCATCGGTGCACTTGCCGCCAATCGTTATCGAGACGAGCCCCGATTCACCACCGACGTAGACACCCTTGCCGAGTGGCATCCGAACCTGACCGGCTCACTTGAGGCCGCGGGGTATGACGTCATCGTCGCCGCAAGTGATGGTGACCCACCACATCTGGTGCGGTGTCATCGCGGCGAAGAAAGTATCGACATCCTGCTCCCGGTTGTGGCATATCAGCGCGAGGCGCTTCGTCGCGCTGTTCACCATCGGCTGATGGTCGAAGAAGTGCAAGCGCTCGAGACGAACATCGAACGCGCCTACAATCCGTACTGGGGCGCCATGTTCCGCGAGGGCAACGAGAACAGCCGTTTCGGCGAGCAGGTCAGCGACTACGCCGATCTGTACACGAGCCGAGCGTCCAACTTCGTGTACTACTCGCCGCTGCGCTACTTCCGCGCGCCTCGACGGCAAATGCCGCACGAAGTTTAGACACCAGCGTGTACCGATCGCGCGGGGCTGATCGCCACGGCGTAGCATATCGCCACACGCGTTGGTGCCCATAACGGCTAGTTTGGCGTGGCACAGCCGTTGCACAGTGGCTGGCCATGAATCAGCACAAAAACTACTCGTTCGAAAATGACGCAGGCGAGCGTGTCGGACTGCGTCGCGCGATGGCGGCAGTCGCTGGCGCAGCTATGCTCATGCTGCCGGCGGTTGCAATGGCGGATGGCGACGCGCGTACCCAGCTGACCATGCCGAAGGGGGAAGCGTTTGTACGTGCGTTGTTGGAGATCGGGCTGTCGGACGGCGCCGCCTTCGAGCCGGTGTCCATCGCGCCCGACCTCTGGTATGGACTGAGCGACGATCTGTCCCTGGGCCTGTCCCACAGCGGCTATGCGGCCACGGGATTCTTCGGTCCCGTCGGTAACGGTGTTTGCATCACGGGCGAGAGCGGCCGCTGCGAAGACGTCTATGACGGTTTCGGCATCGTCGGCCGTTACCACCTCAAGAGTGGTGCCGTGACCCTCGCCGCCGACGGCGGGTTGTTCGTCAATTCGTTCGATCCGTTTCAGCTGGGTATCAAAGCCGGCGTCGTTGGTCGTTGGCAAAAGGACAAGCTCGCGGTCGTGTTCAACCCCGGCCTGTACATCGGTTTTACCAAGCGCGACACGGGCAACAAAGAGACCCTATTCGTACCGGCGTCGGTTCAATACTGGGCGGGCGAGAAGGTATCCGTGGGTCTGCAATCAGGCATCGTGTTGCCGTTCTCGGCAACCGGTGACACGTGGCAGTTGCCCCTTTCTTTGGGTGTTGGTTATGTCGTCAAAGAGCGAGTGCGAGTTCTCGGGGCATTCAGCCTGCCAGCGGTGGCCGGCGGAGACCTGGTTCTGACCGGCTTCGACAATCGGTCGTTCACGCTGGGCGTCGAGCTTGGCATCTAACCCTGATGAACTCGGAATACTGGAGCAGCCCAATGAAAGCCAATCGTACATTCGTTCTCACTCTTGTCGCTGCGTGCACCGCGGTGTTCGCGACAGCGGCGTGTGGCAAAACCAAGAACAGTTTGTGTTCACCAGCCAACACATGGGGCGCCCCCGGTTTTAGCTGCGGCGAACCGGACAAGGCCGAACCGAATCCCGAGCCAACGCCGGTCGTCGAGGAGACACCGAAACAGGAGCCTAGACCGGAACCTAAACCGGAACCGAAGGTGGTCGTTCGCAAGGGCAACATCGAGATCCGCGAAAAGGTGCAGTTTGCTATCGGCAGCGCCGAGCTCGCTGACGAGTCGACGGGTCTGCTCGACGAAGTCGCCGCCACCCTCAAGAACACGCCGGAGATCACGAAGGTCCGCGTAGAGGGGCACACCGACAACACCGGCGGAGCGGCAATGAACAAGGGGCTGTCCCAGCGTCGGGCCCAGAGCGTGCGCGCATACTTGATCAAACAGGGCGTGGACGCCGCGCGTCTGGCGGCGAAGGGCTACGGTCAGTCCAAGCCGATCGGCAGCAACGACACCGACGAAGGCAAAGAGAAGAATCGCCGCGTCGAGTTCACCATCCTGTCCCGCGACAAGTAGTCGGCGAGCCTCTGCCGTTTCGTCGTGAGCTGGATCGCAATTGGGTCTAGCCGCGGCGGCGGAGTTTGCGGGTGAACTGGGCAAGCTCTTCGACACCGAGCACATGGCACGCGGCGGTGTAGGCGATGACACCGATCGCTATCGGTCCGAGGGCACCTATGAGCTTGCCAGTCAACGCGGTGTGACCGAACAAGTTGTCGGCCTGCCGGTAGCTTGCGTAAACAGCCGTCGCCATGAGACCGCCCGCGCCACCGATTCGCAGCAAGTAGCCGATGAGATGGGCGTGGCGGATCTTGGAGATGCGTGCACTGAACGTGAAGTACAATATGATGAAGTTGAGCACGGCCGCCAGCGCAGTGCTCAGCGCGAGGATGCGGTAGCCGTACTCTTTGTGCAGAGCGATGTTGAGGCCCAGGTTCAACGCGACCGCGCTCACTGACGCGATGACGGGGATGCGCGCTCGGTCCAGCGCGTAGAACGCTGGCGCCAATACTTTGATCGCGGCGTAGGCGACGAGGCCGATGGCGAAGCACTCCAGGGCCGCGACGGTTGCGTAGGTGTCCAGCGCGGTGAATTTTCCGTGCTGGAAGATCAAACGAATGATCGGCTCGCCGAGCAGGACCAGACCGATGGTGGCGGGCACGGTGAGGAATGCCACCAGGCGCAGACTCTCGTGCAGCTGAGCGCCCATCTTGTCCCTGTCCTTGTCGGCGGCGGCGTCGCGAACGACGATATTGTAGGCTCCATCCGCGGCCTCTCGCAGTTCCACGGCATGACGCAGTTGTGCGTCGATGGCGCCCGGCCGGATGTCGGCGCCTCGATTGTGATTCGAGCGCACCCTCGCGAGTAGCGTTCCGTCTTTCGTGGACCAGAGTTGTGCGGGTTGCTCGACACCCCTTGTGAGCATGCGCTGTCCGTCCTCGGAGATCGCCACGTCCACGATGGCACCGGCGTTTCCTGAGATGTCGATGTACGACTCGCCCGCTGCTCGGCGCGCAGTGCGCATGAGGAACAGGAAGTCAGCAGGTGGACCCTCCGGCCACCGAGCGCGAACCGATTGAAGCGCTTCGAGAGCTGTCGCGGCGTCTCCCCTGAGGAGCGCACGTCGCGCAATCTCCGTCTGCCCGTTGGCTTCGCGCATGGCGAGTACGCGTTGCCCTTCGGTGGCCGCGCGCGAAGCCTCTTGCCGATCCAGCCACAGCCGACTGCCTGCACCAACGACCGCGATGAGCAGCGCAGCGGCACCGTCGACCACCCCTGAGGAGTTGCCGGCATGGTGGACGTGCTGGATATCGACGTCGGGATACTTCTGGTTGATGAGCTCGCGAAACGTGGGATTGTCCTCGTGGCGGTAGTCGGCGACGGCGGGAAAGCTCGCGGCCAGCGCAGCCAGGGATTCAGCTGTTGTCTGGGGCCGGGGAAACTCCTCGTGGTCGAGGGCGACAGAGCCGTCGAGATTCAGGACCGGGATGAGGCTCTTGTCGAAGCGGCCTTCCTTGATCGCGACATCGGCGCGGCGCTGTGATTCGGCGGCGTGGGCATCGAGCGCCTCGCGGGAGATTCCCTCGATCGTCGCGATCGCGTCGGCGCAGACGCCCTGGTGGCTCTGCGGGTGAATCTCGCGAAGGTGCAGGTTGTTGGCCCCCATCGGGAGCAAGCCCTTCTTCGGCAACGACATCATCTCGGTACCGCCGGAAACGACGAGGTCTTCCATGCCGGCCATCACTGCGTTGGCTGCGAAGTTCGTTGCCGTGATGCCGGAACCGCAGAAGCGGTCGAGGGTGACGCCGCTCGCAGTTACGTCGTAGCCGGCATCGAGCGCAGCCATTCGGCCGAGGTCGCCCGATTGCTCGCTCACCTGTGAGCTCGTACCCCAGACCACGTCGTCGACATCAGCAGTGTCGAAACCGGTGCGGTCCCGCAATGCCTCGAGCACCGTGCGGCCGAGATGTTGCGGGTGTAGGTGGGCGAGGGCGCCCTTTCCCTGCTTGCCGATTCCACGGGGTGTGCGACATGCATCGAGAATGAAGGCATCAGTCATGTTGGCTCCAGTGAGCGGTTGGGGTCAGTCGATTCCGTCGAAGTCGGGCGGTCGCTTCTCGGCGAAGGCCGTCATTGCTTCGAGATTGGCCGGGGCTCCCATCAAGACCGCGAACTCTGCACTCTCTCGCTCGTGGGCTTCGTGAAGCTGGGGCCTGACCGGGTCGACGATTGTCCGCTTCACCGCCATCAGCGAGGAGATGGGCCGTGAAGCGAGGGTGCGGGCGTGCTCCATTGTGGTCGTCATCAAGTCGTCGGGCTCGCACACCTTGTAGGCGAGGCCCATGTCGCGGCACTCCTGCGCGCTCAGCCATTCGGCGCTCATCAACGCCCAGGTTGCGTTCTGGCGGCCGAGCAGTGCCGGGAACGTCGCACTGCTGGCGAGCTCCGGCGCAACGCCGAGGGTGGTGAACGGACACTTGAGCCGAGCAGTGGACGACATGAAGACGAGGTCGGCGACACCAAGAATCGTCGCGCCGAAGCCGAGACCCATGCCGTTGACGGCGAGGATCAGCGGCTTCGGGAAGTCGATCAGGATCCTGGTCAGCCCGGGAAACCCGTGGACGGACTCGATCTTCTCTCCCATGGCGAGGCGGCCCATCTCGATGACGTCCTGGCCGGCTGAAAACGAGTCGCCACTTCCGGTGAAGACCACGACGGCGACCGACGGATCATCCTGTGCCTCGAGGAGTGCCGCGGCTGCCCCGTCCCACATCGCGATGTTCATCGCGTTCTTGGCTTCGGGCCGTTGCAGCGTGATGATGCGCACGCGGCCGTCGTTGGCGACTTCGATCATGGCGCGAGCCTAGAGAATGCGAGACGAATGACCCCAACCGTGGGCCGGTCGATGGGCTGGCGTGGCGCGGGTACCGTGGCGACAGGAGGGTGCCATCGATGCTCGAGCCCGCGATTCTGCGATTCCTGGCCAGTCCGAAGGCCCGCGCCGACCCGTATCCGCTGTACGCGAGGGTCAGGGAGGAGAGCCCGGTTCACCACACTGTCCTGGGCGCAACGATTGTCAGCCGCTACGACGACGTGCTCGACGTCTTGCGTCAGCCCGCCATGTCGAGCGACGACACTCGGGCCGACATCAGCTTCGGCGCGGGGCGCCATGGTCGCGGGATCGTGGCCGAGTTTCCCGGCCGGCTTCTTTTCCACCTCGAGCGGCATCGCTACCGCAACGCACGATCCGGCCTGCTCCCGGCGATGCTCGAACGGTTCCTGATCCTCATGGATCCGCCTGATCACTCGAGGCTTCGCTCGCTGGCCTCTCGGGCATTCACTCCAAGGGTCGCGGATGCGGCCCGCCCGATGATCGAGAAGACCGCCCATGAGCTGCTCGACCAGATCGAGCCCTCGGGCGGCACTGATCTTCTCGCGGCGTACTTCTACCAGCTTCCAACGCGAGTGATCTGTGAGCTGCTGGGGGTCCCGCCCGAGGATGTCGGCCCCTTCCACGAATGGGTGCGCCAGATCGTCCGTGTGCTCGACATCTCTGAGCGCGGTGGTGGCAACATCGATGAGGTCGAGGTCGCTGCGGCTGAGCTCGACCGTTACTTCCGCGGGCTCATCGCCGCTCGCCGTGCGCAACCCGCCGACGATCTTCTCAGTGCGCTCGTGACCGCAAGTGACGACGGCGACCGGCTCAGCGAGGAAGAGCTCGTCGCGTTCGCCGTCTTGCTGTTTGCTGCTGGCCATGAGACGACCTCCAACCTCATGGGCAACGGGCTCTGGCATCTCCACCGGGCCCCCGAGCAACTCCACCGCTTCCGGACCGAGCCCGAGATCCGGGCCGACGCGGTGAACGAACTACTCCGCTACGACAGTCCCATTCAGCTGACCCATCGCGTTGCGCTCGGCGATACGACGATCGGCGGCGCGCCGATTGTCGCCGGCCGATCAATCGTCGTGTTGATGGGCGCAGCGAATCGGGATCCACGCCGTTTTTCCGAGCCCGACGTTCTGGACCTCGGCCGAGCCGACTGCCAACCGGTTTCGTTCGGATTCGGCATTCACCATTGTCTCGGTGCGGCTCTGGCTCGAGTCGAGGCCGAGGTCGGTCTCGCAGCGTTGCTTGATCGCTTCCACCGGCTGCGGCTGGTCGACGCGGCACCCACCTGGCGCAAGACCGTCGTTTTCCGTGGTCTCGAGTCGCTCCCGGCTCGTTGGGACTAGCCCAGCGGTAGACCCCGGTCTGGTGCCGGGCAGAACGGTCGGGCTCTTCTAGGGTCAGTGGTGATGACGGCCGAGTCAACAACGGGGCACCGGTTTCCCGGCGGCGAGCGCCGCATCGCGCATTGGGAGAACTTCTTGCTCACGGAGGCGACCGGCGCAGCGCAGATGCCCGATGGTCTTGCCCACCCGATTCATCTCTTCCACGTTCCCATCGAGGGAGTGGGGATCACATTGGCTGAGTTGTTCGATCTGCTCGAGGCGGAGGGACCCGATCGGGTCGGGCTGGTCAGCTACGACTGGGAGTTCTTCTCGGGGCTTCGAGAAGACGTGGCCTATCGGTGCGAGGGTGGAATCGATTCCGTGACGCCGTCTCAGGATGGCAGTCAGTCTCGCGATGAGGTCGTCTTCTCGATCGAACTACACGAAGGGGATGCCATGGTCGCTCGCGTCACCAACACGTGGCACATCTGGCGGTCGGTGACCTCGGCGTGATCGAGGTCGGCGACCAGATTCCCGAGTGGGTCATGACGTCGGTCGATCCGGCGCGAATGCGCACGACTGCGGCGATTCTGCGAGATCCCAACCCCGTCCATTGGGATCGAGAGTCGACTCGTAGCCGAGGCCTCGACCGAAGACTCGTCAACCAGGGCCCGCTCAATGTCGGCTATCTCGCCAACATGCTCATGGCCTGGCAGGGCCCCGAGTGCATCCGTCGACTCACAGTGCAGTTCCCGGATCGCGTGCTCGACGGCGAACACATCACTGCTTGCGGCGTGGTGGCCTCCGTCGACGGCGACCTCGCGATGTGCGACGTCTGGCTCGAGCGCCCGGACGGGTCACGTCCCGTCGTCGGTGCTGCGGCGGTACGGCTCAATCGAACTCGATGATCTCGCGACCGACCGGGGGCCCGGCCGGGTTGCGGCTCGGTTTCACCCGCCTCGGGTCGTAGGGCAGGCCCCGGAGCTCCGATTCGAGCCGCACACCGTCGTAGGTGATCCAGTCGACGGGATCGAGTTCGATGACGACACGCCCAGGGGTGTCGAGGCGGCGGAGAAACTCCGCGTGCGCGGCCGGCTCTGAACGCACACGGGCCGCAAGGTCGGGAAAGAACCAGGCCTTGGTCGCCTCGTCGTCGTGCACTGTGGCCAGTGTTTTCGCAGTCGTGGTTACGTCGCCGCCCAACCACGTGCCTTCGCTCGAGACGATCACGGAGCTCTGGGGACGAGCTCGCAGTGCGGTGACCCGCTTGCGTTCCGGGGCGCAGGTCACCCAGAAGCGATCGTCGCGCCAGACGAAACGATGGAGCACGCCAACCGGCCAGCCGGCGGAATTCGTCCAGACCACAGCGCACTCGGTCTGCGCCGCATAGAGATCGGCCTGCTTGACGGGATCGACGCCAAGGCCGCGGACGTCCTCGTAGTCGGATCGGTCCGCCACTGCTCAGCGAGGACTCATCGTGGCGTCGATGTGCAGCCGCTTCAGGCCCCGAAGGACCACGCTGGGTAGGTACTCGAAGGTGTTGTCGTCGTGAAGCCGGTAGGAATCCACCCGCTGGGTCAAACGCTCGAAGGCGACGACGGCCTCGAGCCGGGCCAGGTTGGCCCCCACACAGAAGTGGGTGCCATGGCCGAATGCCATGTGGTCGCGGACGTTCTCGCGTTCGGGCTGCATCTCGTGGGGACAGGTGAAGACGGCTTCGTCACGATTGGCCGACCCGAACATCACCACAAGTCGAGAACCTTCGGCGATGTCGACGCCCGCCAGGGTGGTGTCCTTGGTCGTCACCCGCGACATGCCCTGGTTGGGGCTCGCGATCCGCAAGCTCTCCTCGACCAACACCGGAATTCGGCTCGGATCGGATTTGATGCGGTCCCACTCGCCGTCGATCTGGCTGATGAGCATCATCATCTCGGTCATGAGCTTGGTCGTAGTCTCGCTGCCCGCCACAAGGAGTTGCTGGACGACCCGCACGAGCTCAGCCATGTCGAGTGGCTCCGCGTCGCTACCGTCGTCCTCTGCGCCCACGTGGGAGTTGAGCAGGGTGGTGAGGAGGTCGTCTTGTGGGTCGGTGCGGCGGAGTTCGAATTGCTCGACGAAGAACTCCTGCAGCTCCAGGTTGATCCTCGCACCCTCGACGTGATTCTCGGGGGTGATCGTGGCGCCGATGGCGGCGGCGTTGGCGTCGGCCCATCGGCGGAAGTCCGCATGGCGCTCGACCGGGATGTTGAGGGAGTGCGCAATCACCTGCACCGGGAGGGAGACGCTGAACTGCTCGACGAACTCGACCGACGATGGATCGTCCCACTGATCGATGAGGGCATCGGCGAGTTGCTCGACGAACGGGCGAAGCTCGGCCATCTTGCGGGGGGTGAAGGCCCGCGAAACGAGTCGTCGGTATCGGCTGTGGGCCGGCGGGTCGTTGTCGAGCAGAGTGCGAGGCCGGGGAAGCCCTTTCGCCGCGATCGCGGCGACTTCGTCGGCGACCTCCGCCGGTGGAGGTTCGCGATTCGAGCCGAGCCGCGAGGAGTATGTCTGCGGGTCTCGCAGCACTGTCAGAGCATCCTCATGGCGCAAAACGACATACGCGTCGTTGGCCGGGAGATACTGCACCCCGTCTCCGCGCATTGCTGCGTAGTGCTCGTGAGGAGCCTGCTGAATCTCCGGGTCGGTCAAATCGAAGTCGTCGGGCACCTGGGCCATGGCCGAATCCTAGGACGAACTGGAAAGAATTAACCAGACGGTCAATAATGCCGCGGTGCAAGCCCCGGCGCCCGTTCCGGCGCGTGCCTGGGCCGCACTGATCGTCGGCTCGGCCACCGTCGTCCTGATCATCCTCGATGCTGGCTTCATTGCGCTCGCGTTCCCCTCGATCGAGGAGAGCTTCGGCGAATCGAGTCGAACGACCCTCGGCTGGGTCTCATCGGGCTATTTCATCTCCCTCAGTTCCTTCATGCTGGTCGCCGGATGGCTCGGTGATCGACTCGGCCGCCGCCGCGTCTTCTTCGCCGGTCTCTTCGTCTTCGCGGCAGGGGCGTTGCTCACCGCCTTGTCGACTTCCGTCTGGATGCTGATCACCTCCCGAGTGATCCAAGGTGCGGGGGCGGCCGCGCTGACGCCAGTTTCGTTGGCAATGGTGCTTCCGGCCTTCCCGAATGAACGACGCGCGGTCGCGGTGGGCGCATGGGGTGTCGCCGGTGCGCTGTCGGGCATCGTGGCTCCCACCGGCGGCGCATTGCTGATCGAGGGGATCAGTTGGCGGGCCCCCTTCTTCGTCTTCGTGCCGTTGTCGGTCGTGGCGTGGCTGGTGGGCCGCCGGGTGCTGCCTGACGAGCCCGGCGACGACCCCGACGGCGCCGTGGATGTTCCCGGCATCGTCGCCGCGACCGTCGCGGTCGCCTCGATCGCGGTCATTGTCACCAAGGGTGATCAGTGGGGATGGGGGAGCGTTCGATCGCTTGCGGCGAAGGACTCGCTGTAGGTAGCGCCTGAATCGGTTTGGCGCACGGTGACCTTCCACGCGGCCTCGACGAAGCTCTGATCGGTGTAGTTAATCGTGATGCGACACAAGCCCTGACCACAAAGGTCCATGCCGAAGAACGACAGGTTTGGGGCAAACAAGGGGGATTCGATACCGGTAAAGGTTACACACCC
>JAVJHY011548104.1:0-11600 GCA_035593235.1 Phascolosoma agassizii | reverse complement strand
CGGTCTAGTTCAGATCGTTTCTCTACGTTCTAAGGTCTCAGGGTCGATCAGAATCCCAGCGTAATCGACACTTCACTTCCCTTAGGAGCGCGCGTCCCCGCGGGAGGACGTTGCTTGGTCACGCGAGAGCGGAAGCTCCCGAGTTTGATATCAACGCCCTTGACCTTCACGACGAAGCCCGCAGCCTTGAGCGTCGCGCGCGCTTTCTTAGCAGACATGCGCGCCACATTGGGCACCGCCGCCTGAGCCGGCACAGTTCCGATTCCAATCGCAACCGCTCGGTACGCCACGCGCACGGTGCTGCCTTGTCGTACCAACGTTCCGGGAGTGCGGTCTTGTGCGGTAACGATGCCGCGTCTACGCGGAGGAAGTACGGGGCCTTGGAAGTCGGCCTTCAAACCTAGCTGTTCAAGCGTAGCTCTCGCATCCTTCCTGGACTTGCCAACAAGGTTGGGCAAACGCACTGCACCCATGGGTGGCACGCCACCGCCTGCATGGGGTCCGCCGCCATGCCCCGAAAGCGTAAACCGAACCGTACTACCCTTCGCCACGACGCTTCCGCCACGAGGTGCCTGGGCCGTAACTTTGCGACGTCCTCCGCGCCTCGCCCCACCGTTTGTGACATTCGCGGACAGGCCATGCTTCTCGCAGAATTTGCGCGCTTCACGCCAAGGCGCGTTTGTGAAATCGGGAAGTTGCACACGCGCCGGAACGACCAGCGTCACATGGCGTCCCGCGGCGATCCGAGCACCGGGCGCGGGATGCTGCTCAAAGACCTGACCGAGCGCCACGGCACCATTGGGGTTGTCAACCGTGCGCTGAATCACTCGAGGACGCAATCCCGCGCGCAACAATTTGGCGCGTGCAGCGGCAATGGAGTGTCCCTGACATGTGGGCGTACGCACGGGGATGCGCGCATGACCGTGGCTCAAACTGCGAGCGCAACCAAGCACGACGGTCGCTCCCGCCGTGTTGACGCGGGTGCCCGGCTCGGGGTATTGCACTAGCACGGTACTCGCTTCAAGCGGCGAAGGCAGCCAACGGGTCATGACCCGTGCACCCAGAACCCGAAGTAGCTCAACGGCATCGTTTCGCGCCATGCCACGTACATCCGGCAACGTCTGGGGACCGCGCAATGTGCCCATGTTGGGACGACACAACGTGACGGTGACGTTGCTGTCTGCCGAGATCCATGAATGGGGCGTCGTTGATTGCGCCACCACACAAAGGGCAGGCTCATTGGCGGCCCGGTAGTTCCACGTAGGTGTGAGACCGCAGGCCCACATCCAGTTCTGTGCTTCCGTAAAGGGAAGGCCGTCGAGGTCGGGCATCAATAGTGTGCCCTGCGGCGTAACGTCATGCTTTGCCACCTGCAATGCGATGGACGCACCGGGCAGCACTTCGGCGCCCGAGCGAGGATCTTGCGCAAGGACGGTTCCGGGGCGCACGCTTCCGTCGCCTGGAACAAGCTTCACCGTAACGACCAAGCCATACGCTTCAGCCACATCGCGCGCTTCGCGAATGCGACGACCAAGAAGTCGAGGAACCAAGGTAGGCGGTTGACACACTTCCAGTCGGATGTCACCTCGGTAGGGATGCTTCGTACCGGCCCGGGGACGTTGACGGAGCACTTGCCCGGCGCGCTCGCGGGGCCCGCTCACTTGATTCACTTGCACAACATAGACATCTTGCAGCGCCGCGACAGCGGCAGCTTCATCCATGCCGCGCACGTCGGGGACCAAGGTCTGTACGAAGGCTCGGATGGACACTTCGATGATCACATTGGCGCCGGGCTCAACCGTTGCACCGGGTGCAGGGTCTTGACGCATGACCGTGCCTTCGCGCGGCCCAATGCGTGTCGTGACCTCAACGCCAAGCCCTAACTGCTCAAGTCGTGCGGTTGCATCAACCTGAGTCATGCCTCGCACAGAGGGCATTTCCACGGTGAAGGGTCGTCGATCCCCATCGCGCGGTTGAGCACTAGCTGGCACCGCAAAGGACATGGCCACAAGCGCGACGATCAGCGTGCTGACGTATGCAAAACGGGGAACAGGATTGATTGTCATAGGGAACCTCCACGAACGAGGGCCGAGCGTATATCCGGCCGGAGGAAGTTGAAGCCAGGACAGGTTGGGTCGTCGATTTCGCTGGCCTGATGTGACGAAATCCGCGAAGATGAGACGTATTGCCATTCGCCGACTTATCTAACCGCTCGAGGATCACGCCATCGAATCTTCTGCCCTCTCGCCATCCGACACCCCTTCATCCTCCTCGAATGCCTCGGAACGCTCCGCAAACGAGGGCTTCGTCGAAGTGCAGCGTTTTCGCCAGTGGTTTCTGTGGCTCCCTCTCGTCGTTCTTCTCGCGGTTTCGATCTACTTGTTCGTTCAGCAGATCGTGCTGGGAATACCTCAAGGAACAACGCCGGCACCCGACTGGGTCTTGTGGACACTGGCTCCGCTCATGCTCCTTGCGACGATTGCACTTGCTATTCTTCGCCTCCAAACGGAAGTGCACGAAGGTGGATTGCACGTCACATTTTGGCCGATGCGTAAACGCATCTACGGGTGGGATGAGATCACACGATTCGAGTCGGTTACGTATCGCCCCCTTCGCGAGTACGGAGGATGGGGCTACCGAATCGCGGGGCGTGGCAATCGCGCCGTATCCACATCGGGCAATCGAGGCGTGCGACTTCACGGAACCAACGAAGAAAATGGCAGGGTATGGTCCATGCTGATCGGCTCGCAACAACCCGATGCGTTTTACAAGGCCATGACGATCTATCATTCCAAGGGTGCCTCGTGAGGCACGGATGACTTCATTGTGAAGATTTGATTGCTAACGGAGTGGTTCTGAGACGTTTGGACCCTTGACCTGCCCTTTGGCGCCCCTAGCTTAGGACCATGCCAGAACGCACTGCCGGTGCACATACAGAGACCACCCCCTTGCACCTTCGCGCATCAATCACGGGCGCGCTGTTGGCATTGCTAGCTCCCTTCTTCGCGGCGGCGCCGAACTGTCTCGATTCATGTCCACGTAACGCAAGCTACTTTGAGTTGAGTGCCGCGCACGCGGAGCCTCCGGAAGCTCCGCCAGGTAACAACTCTCCGGGCAATAATCCTCCGGGCAGTAATCCTCCAGGCGATGATCCGCCAATCGATAAGAAGGAGAAGGATGTCGTCAAGGATGGTGACCTGCCTATCGGCGACCCGCCCGGACTGGCCACCGAGGATGCTGCACCGCTGCCGCCCCCCGCGACGTCGACTCCACGTTTCCCAAAACCCTCCATCGATCCCAAGGCACGCGCCGGGACGAATTCACCACAAACCGATCATCCAAAAGATGGCGATTCACCAAACGTAGGCTCAGAGAACGTTCGACGTGCCCGCGCCCTCGTTCGTCGAATGGAGTCGCAGGTCGTAGATGTGCTCAACCGTGCCTCGCGTTCCACAGTCACCCTCATTAGTCGTTCGCGCACAACCGGCAGTACGGCCTATCAACCCATAACGGGAGCGGGCTCGGGGGTGATCGTCCAGTACGGGGGCACGTTCATCTTGACCAACGCACATGTGGTCGACACCAAAGAGTCGATGATCGCCATCACCCATGACGGTCGCGAACTCGCCGTGTACGCCCTCGTGCTTGAACGCCAACTTGATATGGCGCTGCTCAAATTTGTCGATAGCGATCCCCGGGTAACGCCCGTCGATCTAACACGTGAAACACAAGATGACCCCAGCGAAGGTGCCTGGGTATTGGCTACAGGCAACCCGTTTCTGCTCGCACCTCAGGGTCGGAGCGCAGCAAGCCTCGGTGTGATTAGCGGATTTCGAAAGAACTCCGAAGCGCCTGGCAATCGACTCATTCAGCACGACGCGGAAATCAACCCCGGCAGCTCGGGCGGTCCACTCTGGAATACGCGCGGAGGGCTCGTCGGACTCAATGGCGCGATACTTACTCGCGCACGCATGGTGGGAACGGGCGGTCCTACGTTTACCGGCGCATCCGTAGCCATCCCTATGCCACAAGTACGAGCGTTCATTGAGTCCCATGCGGGAGTACAGGTCCCCACCGCGCCGGTTGCAAGTGATGCCCCGTCCACACCAAGTCTTGAGGTACAACCCGCTCCCTCTCGAGTGTCCGTGGCGCCTCCCGTGAACTCCGTTGTACCCACCGTGCCTTTGGGTTTGTCGATGAACGAAGCCGAGAACGAAGGCGGAATCGTTGTGGCCGAACTCACGACCAACAGCGTGTTTCTAACGGGCGGTCTTACCAATCGCCTTGAAGTCGGCGACATCATCACGAGCATTCGAGCGGGCAGTACGCACTACCCCATGGCGCGCATCCAAGACTTTACAAACTTCCTCAACCTCCACAGCACAGGCGAAATCGAACGCGTGGACGTTCTCCGCAACGGCGGCATCCATAGCTGGATGCGTCGATGATGGCCAGGTTGCGCGTGGCGATAGGGTGCCTCGTCGTGGGCCTCCTTCTATTGGCACCGAGTGCCCACGCGGACGATCCGCCTACGCCCACCAGTCCGCTTTCGAAACTCCCGCCGATCATCTCCAGAGGATCCGCGGGCAGTCTATCGTCCATCCAACGCGAGTTTAAGGGAGCCATACGGAGGGCAACCGCCGCAACGCTTATCTGCGTGCCGCAAGGGCCCGACTCCCAGCAGCGAGGCTTTAGCTCCGGCGTCATGATCTCCCCCAACGGCGTACTGCTTTCGGACGGCGATGCAGGACTCATGTGGCATCGACGAAACGGTACGGTCACAAAGTCTTGGCAAAGTGTGATTGCGGTGCGCGTGCCGCGATACCCGGCAACGGGATACGACGAGTACACGGCCGACATCTTGTTCCGTGATCCGAAAGTTGATACGAGCCTTGCCAAGATTCGAAACCCCGGTAGGCGCGTCTTTTCCTTTGTGCCACCTGGCCGAAGCGCGCAGGTTGGCGTAGGTAGTTTTGCGTTCGCCTTGGGCAACAACGATGACACCCACGGAAGCCAGCTGCCGTCGCTCACCGTTGGCATTGTTAGCGGTTTCGATCCACTGCCAGCGGGCGATCCTCGTGGTCGCCACGAGTTCCTCTACACCACGGCAGCCGTCAATGCCGGTGTCAACGGCGGCCCCCTTATCAATCTTCGCGGGCAACTCGTAGGCACGATCTCGACATACGTCGATCCCGGCAAGCGCTTCCAGTTCCTTGGCAAAGTGATTCCGATGGATCGAATTCGTACCGCCATGAAGAGCGTCGCCGAGATCCAGCCGTTGTTTGCCGCCGTGAGTGAATCGGTACCAGCCACGCCTCAAGGCAGTGCGCTTGAGCTCGTCATTCACGACACCGCCATGCGCGGCTACAAAGCTACTGTGAGTATCTCTGCGACCCGCAAGCGCCCCATATCCCCGCGGGTCCCGCTCAATCAAAAGACCATCACCCTCAAGCGCTACACAGGCCCTTTTACGGGCACGCTCATTTCTGACGATGGTGAGATTCTTACCAGCCTTTACAACCTAACCAACGTGGCCTCCGTGGTGCGGCCCTTGTGGGAACCTGAACCAGGCGCGTCATTTGAGGATGGCCTACGCGACATTGAGTCCCTCGTTGTAACGCTGCCGACTGGGGTCCAAGTCCCTGCACGATTGGTGGGGCACGATCGACGATTGGGCGTGGCCCTAATCCGAGCCGCCGTCGGCGTTACCTCGGCTGAACGCAAGGCACTCAAGTCCATGATCCTCTCACGTTCGAACGCCTCCGCATTGAAACGAGGCGCATTCTGCGTGGCCGTTGGCAATCCTTACGGCGCCAAGCGACAAGACGATCCTCTAACTAGCTTTGGCATCTTGTCCAAGCAACATGAACGCAACGCGTCTACACCTTGGCGAGGTCAATGGCAAACCGACGCAACGGTCCTCGACGCAAACGCCGGCGGGCCGGTCCTTGATATGGATGGTCGCATGCTTGGCATGCTTCAAATTTGGACGCCCGCCAAACATGGACGCAACGCCGGGATATCTTTCGTCGTGCCCTGGTCCCAGCTTGAGCGAGCCCTTCCCGCTATGCGCGGCGGGGACAATCCTCGTAAGCCCCTGCTCGGGGTCACATTCGCGGCCATGGTCGAGCCCTACCTGAGCGAAGTTGTTCCCGGTGGCGCGGCCCACCGTGCGGGCCTACAAGCAGGAGACGTCGTTGTCGCAATGGACGGCATAGACATCCACACGTCGGCGCTTGCACTTCGTCACCTTTTGTTTCGCGCGGCCGGAGATGCGATGACCATCACGGTCGAACGAAACGGCGCACGCATCGATGCGCGTGTCGTACTTGGGGAGCGCCCCAATACGCTCAAGTAAGCTCGCCGAGCAATGAAATGGGCCCAGTAGGACTCGAACCTACGACCAATCGATTATGAGTCGACTGCTCTAACCAACTGAGCTATGGGCCCGTGCACGCTGGAGCGGAGCAATCTTGACGCCCAGCTCACGCAATCGCGAGCTTCGCCCCGCCAGAGCTCGATTCGCCTCTGCAAGGCAAGTCTAAACATTTGGACGAAAATGCGTCCTCGGTGGGATGGATTAGACGATTTAATCTCGCTTTCGAACATTGATTATTTGTTCAATCCAAACGAAACGTCCATTTTTTAGCCTTTAAGAGCAAATAGCGATATTAGTCGTTTCGACATGCATTGACGCGGATTGGCTCGATTCAGCCACCCCCGGAGTCTATAGTATTCGACGGAGTCCGGCGGTTGCTCAATAGCGTAAAACTTTCCTTCTCATTCCACACATTTCCCCTTTTCTCCAGAAAGTTACCACCGGCTCCATTTTCTTTACTCACCCGCTTGTTCATCTCGAACGCGGGTTCTTTGTTCGCGCGGCTCACATCCAACGCAATGCGCGCGCATTCCATACGTTAGCCACGATAGGCATTCATTAGGTGCGTCAAGTGATCACAACCACGACGTGCATAGCGGCAACACGAAAACTACGGTGCTTTCCCGCCAGATGAAATGGACGCTCATATTATCGCAAGATGGCATATTGCACGGCGACGTCGGAGCCGGCTCGAGTGAGCGTAACTGACCCTCGAACGAGAGAAGTTCGATCTCAACAAGATGGGGTCGCGTAGAACGTAACGATGGACGAGTCCACGATAGATACGTCGAGCCAAGCCAAAGGCACCAGCCCTGCACCTCACGCCGTTGTCGCGAGCGAGCTCTGCGCGTCGTACGGCCGAGGCGATCTCCGAGTGCCGGTATTCGAACACGCCTCGTTTCATATTCGTGCGGGAAGCTTCACCGCGATCACGGGACGTTCGGGTTCAGGCAAGACCACGTTGCTCTCCTTACTTGGAGGTCTTGATGGACCCGAGAGCGGTTCGCTCAACGTCGCGGGCCAAGACCTTGCCACGCTTACCACACGTCGTCTTGCGACCTATCGCCGCGAGCATGTGGGATTCGTGTTTCAATCATTCAACCTGCTGGCATCGCTTACGGCCGTGGAGAACGTAGCGGCCGGACTCGAACCGCTTCGTATGTCGTACCGCGACATGATGGATCGATCGCAGGCCGCCCTCGAAGCGGTGGGACTGGGAGACAAGCCCCATCGCTTTCCCCATCAACTTTCAGGCGGTGAACAGCAACGGGTGGCCGTGGCTCGTGCGTTTGCCAAACGCCCGACGATCTTGCTGGCCGACGAACCCACGGGCAATCTCGATGAGGCGTCGGCCGACATCGTAATGGAGTGCCTCACCCAGCAACTCCGCTCCGACTCGACGCCCCCCACCCTCATCATGGTCACCCACGATCCGTTGCTCGCCGCAAGTGCGGAAGACGTTCTCGTGGTGCGCGATCGCGGTGTCCACGCCGAATCACGAGCATAAAGGTGGGCCCTCTCCACCGAAAAGCCTGGCGCGATCTATGGCGCATGCGTTGGCCTTGCATTGGGCTTGCCATGTTGGTCGCGCTCGTGACGTTGCTTTGCGCTGGGGGAGCGCGTACGGGCGCGATGCTGCAACACACCCGCGATCAGTGGTTGACCGATCTGCACGGCGCCGACTTTGACATTCGCTTCCCTGCACGCGCGAGAGGCCTGGCGCCCACTTTCGCATCCGATCCCGACGTTCTTGAAGTCAACGAACGTCTTGTGGCTCCGGGACGCATGCGCCTTCGCGAAGACGACCGCTGGACGCCTGCCGTGTTTCAAGTGCTTCACACATCAGAGGCCCCCGCGACGGTGAATCGCATCCACTTGCTTGCAGGTCGGATGCCACGTGCAGGAGAGCCCGCGTTGGTCGTGGACCGAAGCTTGGTCGACTCGCATGGCGTGAACCTCGGCGACTCGATCACATTGCGAGTAGACGACGAGCAAAAGACAGCGCCGATTGTGGGAGTGGCAGTTTCCTGCGAGCACTTGTTGACACCTGTCAATCCACAATATGCCCTGCCGTTGCGCGGTAGCTTGGCCGTGATTGCCGTCTCCGATGCGGTGGCCGAAGACAAAGAAATCACCGACCGCGCCAATTCTCTCGTGGTACGCGTGAAGCCTGGCGCCAACGTGCAAGCGGTGGCCGCACGGTGCTTGACATCGCCGGAACTCTCGGGAGGAAGCGTCACCTATCGCACCGAACAGGGTAGCTATGCCTTTTCGGACATGATCATCAAGACGTTCAACATCTACCTACCGACCCTCGCGTTCGTGTTGGTTTTGGTTGCAATTGCGATGCTCGCTTTGACGTTGCTACGCATGGTCGAGCGACAACGACATCAGCTGGGTACGGAGCGCGTGCTTGGATACCGAGCGAAGGACATCGCACTCTCATTTCTTCCCCTTTCCCTCATTCCCATCGCAGTGGGATGGCTGGCCGGGGTAGCTGTTCACGGCCTGCTCGCCAAAAGGTTCTTTCACGCCTACAGCGAAAGCGTTGGGTATGCCCCCCTAAGAGATCCTGGTATAGGCTGGCCGCCCTTTGCGTTGGCGGGAGCCTACGTTGTGATCGCGCTAATTGCATGCTGCCTGCCCGCATGGTGTACCGCCAAGATTGCGCCGGCTCGGTTGCTCCGTAGTGGCGTAAAGGCCGGATCCGCTCGCGGACGTTCAGGGACATGGCTTGCGACCTTACGCAGCGTCTTTCGTTTTCCATTGTCGATCGCCATGGGCATTGCGCACATCTTCAGGCACCGATGGATTTCGATTACGACCATCGTGGTGCTTGGGGCAACGTTGGCAGTGGACCTCGCATTCCTCATTGTTCATGTGACCCACCGCGAAGAAGTAAGCGCCGCCGTGGATCGAATGGGGCTCGACGCCACGGTCCAGTTCGACGGTCCCGTTGCGCTCGAAGACATACTGCGCGACTCGAAAAATCCAGCGTTCGTCCTCGAGCCTCAGATTACGAAACCCGCCCTGATCACGACGTCAACCGGCTCGCGGTTTCGACGCACGGTGGGTGCCAATCCGGGTGCTTGGCTTAACAAACTTAAGATAGCGCGGGGCAAGCGGTTTGCATCAGCACACGATCGCTCCATTCTCATTGACCATTGGATTGCCGATCAACAAGGACTCGATGTCGGCGACACTATCGACATTGCGGCGGGCAAAGACACCCCCGACGTTGTGACGTGCGAAGTTGCAGGTGTGATGGATGGCGTCAGCTTAGGCTTCGCCGTCGTCCCCTTAGAGGTCATGCGCGAGATCTTCTTCTTGCCCGAACTCATGACCGATACACAAGTGTCCTCGGCGCTTGGCGACCAAGAGCTGCGCGACACGCTTTGGGCACTTCCTTCCGTTGAAACCGTGCACGTTCTTTCGCAAGCTCGAATGGAAGTGGCGCGCAACTTTGAAGGCAGCGGCATTGTGCTCCTTGCAGGGTTGTTCTTGGCGATCGCCGTAGCCGCAACCTACCTCGCCATACTTGCGGCCATGGATGCGAAAGACCGGAGTCGCGATCTCTCCGTGCTGCAAGCCATCGGCTGGCGAAAGCGCTCCGTGCTTTCCCTCTGCCTAACGGAAGTCCTGGTTCGAGGCCTGCTCGCGCTGGCCATCGCATTGCCCACGGCGCCGTTGATTGCTCGCTGGCTACTGTCCCGAATCGAAGAGGCAAATCACTACCGCATGGATCTCTACAGCCCTGCGTGGCTCGTTGCGGCCGTCGTTGCCCTGGCGCTTGCCTTGATCCCCTTCGGTGCGCTGCCGGCGTTCCGTACCGCCACACGCGTAAGGCCCGCCGAGGCGTTGCGTCAGTTGGTCGACTGATTCTCGTCCACGGCTCCGTCTCGTGCGCGTCACACCCGAATGCGCGACGTTCGTATACGCTACAACCCGCAGATAGTCCGGCGAAAGGACGTACACGCCATGGCCGCAAGTGAGACCCGTGCAGACCGCGAGACCCTCCTGGGGAGGGGCTCCCCCTTCACGCTTCGTAGCGGCGTCGCGGTGCTGGGTCTATGCCTTGCCGCGCTCTTTCTGATCGCCTCTCCCGCCGCACAAGATGTCGCCCAATCGCGCGACGAGGATTCGCGTTACGAGCAGCGCCGCAAACTCGGCAAATGTCTCTGCAACACGGGGCAAGGTTCATGGCAGTACCTCAGGTCACCTCTTCGTCCCCCAACCGATCCGTATCGTTGCGGCCTCCTCTTGGCCGGTGGCAATTGCAAAGTACGTCCTCGCCCCAGGGGCACCAGCGGCGTCGGTTGGTCGCATCAGTCCAAGGAATGTTTTTGGAAGCGCCACGCCTATAGCTTCAATCTTCAGTGCTCCGCGTGCCTCGTGGATGAGAAATGCACATCGTGCAACAAGATGATTGGCGGGCCCGATCCCAAGGTGAAGGAACTGCTTGCGAAGAAGCTAAAGATCGAGGGATCATCTAGGAAGCATCCCCTGACCATCGTGATGTCGCCTCACTTCTATGTGGTGACCGACATTCACAAGAAGCTCAAACTCAAGACCGACGGTGGCGCACCGCGAGTCGCATCGGCCCACGAAGTGGCCCACTTGTTTGCCCAGCGTTGCGAGCTCGCCTACAACGACTTCGACTATTGGTTCAAGGGCAACATCGCCACGCGCGGTCGCATGGGGGTTTATCTCATGCGCAAGACATCGACCGCACAGGCCTACAGTTCCAAGTACTTGGGCGGTCCCAGGACAGACATGATCTACGGCGCCGGCGTAACGTCCAAGATGGGCGGCGGCGCGTGTGTGAATGGATTTACGGGTTCCCTGCAGGAGAGCGGAAGCGATGAGGGGCTGCATGCCTACTGCCGCCACATGGTGGGGCACATCCTGTTTTCGTGCTGGATCAACGTCAAGCCTCACGAGAAGAACTGCCCTAAGTGGGCCTTCATCGGTGCGGCCCATTTCCTCGAGAAGATGCTCGAACCGCTTAAGAACGAAGCCCACTACTGCGGAAACGAGACCACACCCGTAACGGGCCCCGGCAAGGACTGGCTAAAGCGTGCGAAGAGCCTGGCCGCCAAGAAGATCGATCCCATCGAGACCTTTTTCGCACGCAAGTCGCTTGGCGCATTTTCATACAAGGACCACATTCGCGCCTGGTCGCTGATGGACTTAGAGATCGGACTCGCAGGGATCTGCTCGA
>JAVJHY011547994.1:0-10029 GCA_035593235.1 Phascolosoma agassizii | reverse complement strand
CGCTTATCGCAGAGCGCTCAGACAACTCCCTCATGTTCACAATGGGTATCTACAAACCTTAGTTGAAAGTGGCTGGATGGGTGCCCTTGCATTGGGTACCATGTTGTTATCTTTATTGCCCCACCCAAAAAGCCTATCAAAATCTGAAGCACTTGTGTTTACAGGCCTTATTGGCATTGCCATTTTCTCTTGTTTTGACTACCCCTTGGTTGATCTTAGAGTGGCCTTACCCACAGTATTTAGCTTAGCTATTTTACAAGAAGCAAGAAAAGCAAAGACCTGCTAAGATGAACCCATGAGCAACCTATCACTCGATTCTTATTTCAACATATTAAAGCAAACCCCCACCTTACTCAAAAAGGGTCGGGTAAAACAGGTCATCGGCCAATTGATAGAGGCTGAAGGCCCTCCTGTTCAATTGGGAGAGCTTTGTGAAATTATATTGACACAAGAAGTCATTCAAGCTGAAGTGATTGGATTTAGGGATCACATTGTATTACTTATGCCTTTGGGCCCACTCAAACATATTAAAGCTGGCGCAGAAATCATAGCCCGAGGCAAACCCTTAGGCATTCCTGTGGGCCCCTCACTTAAAGGCCGTGTTCTTGATCCCCTGGGCAACCCATTGGATGGTTTGGCTGCCCCCCTTTGTGAGCAAGTTTATCCCTTAGATGCCTCTCCACCACACCCCATGAAACGCCCTCGCATCACACACCCATTGGCCAGCAGCGTGAAGGCCATCGACGGCCTATTGACTTGTGGCCAAGGACAGCGTATGGGTATTTTCTCAGGTTCAGGGGTTGGCAAGAGCACTCTAATGGGCATGATGGCTCGAAACTCCAATGCTGACGTCAATGTGATTGGGTTAATTGGTGAGCGGGGGCGAGAAGTCAAAGACTTCTTATAAAATGACTTGGGAGAAGAAGGTCAAAAACGCTCAGTCATGGTCGTCGTTACCTCAGACCAGCCGGCGCTTCTGCGCATCAAAGGGGCGATGGCAGCCACAGCCATTGCTGAATACTTTAGGGATCAAGGGCAGAATGTTCTTTTAATGATGGACACCGTGACCCGCTTTGCCATGGCCCAAAGAGAAATCGGTTTGTCGGTGGGTGAGCCCCCAGCAACACGAGGATATCCTCCCTCAGTCTATGCAGTATTGCCTCGGCTCTTGGAGCGTTCAGGCACTTCGACCACAGGAAGTATCACTGCATTTTATACAGTTTTAGTTGAGGGCGACGATCACAATGAACCCATTGCTGATTTATGCCGGGGTAT
Organism: Phascolosoma agassizii; assembly: GCA_035593235.1. Lineage (NCBI taxonomy): Eukaryota > Metazoa > Annelida > Sipuncula > Phascolosomatiformes > Phascolosomatidae > Phascolosoma > Phascolosoma agassizii. Next base: position 8,754 of record JAVJHY011547994.1, on the reverse strand, counting down.
TTTAGATGGACATATTGTGCTTTCAAGGGCATTGGCCACAAAAAACCATTACCCAGCCATAGACATACTCGAAAGTGTCAGCCGTTTGGCAAGCGAATTAATGGAACCAGAACATCAGGCTTTAGCAGGGCAAATCCGTGACCTTTTGGCCACGTATCAAAATGCTGAAGATCTTATAAATATTGGGGCCTATATCAAAGGAAACAATGCCCATATTGATCATGCTATCGAAGCCCATGATCATTTAATGGCTTTTTTAAAACAAGAAATGGGCAAGGCTGTTCCTATCACAGAAACAATTCAAACCATGCAAAATATTATTTCAGGACGTCATTAGTCAAGAGCAGCTCCCGCCAACGCCACTCTAAACACCCCAGCCCCCCAACATAGATGCCCTCTCCAAGCAAATGAACCATCCCAAAGAGAGAAAGCGTGTCTCTATAATAAAAAGCCAATAAACAACACACAACACCCCAAAAAAGGTTTGCAAAAATCAAGACCAAAAGAAAGGGTTTTGTCCGGTGAGAGCGTATTGCCAAAGGGATTGAGTATAAAGCATAAAACATATTGGCCAAGCCAATAAAGAATATTAGCCCTTTGGGCAATTGATATAAAGCGCTTAACCAACTACCCAAAAGGAGTACAAATGCCCCAGCTGCAAAGGCACCCAACCCATCAAGCCACAACAGGCGATAAGGCATACGCATCAAAAACAACCTTCTAGGGAGCAACTAATTAATTGCCCACCCCAAATACATTTCGCCTTCTTCATCCACATCACAATCAAAGATCAGCTCTTGTTGTGAAAAGGCAATAATCAAAGTGTCGTCTTCTAAAGAAATAAAATCATCTATGGGCTGGCGTAAAAAAAGAGAAAGGGTTTCAAAATGATCTGACTCAAACCCCACTGTTTTTTCTTGAATCTCCATTTGACGTGTGTTCAATAAATTGATGCCAATATTCAAGACGACCTGTTCTTGTTGGGCGTGGCTATAATAATGTTTTTTATAGTGAATACCCAAAAACACCTCACTGTCCTGCTGGTCCAATTGGCGCAAGCGAATCGTAAATTTATCAGAAAACAATTGGTGATTGGGACTTTGTTCGTATTTAAATCCAGTGGCAATTTTGCCAATCATGGGCGAGAGCACATCTCTTTGTAACTGGGTCAGGGCATTTGAAACCATAAATGATCTGTTTTCATCCTTTATATATTGGAAAGCACCTCTATTTTATTACATTTTAAAGAGAAAGAGTGTGACTCAAATCTTCTCTGACTATTTTGAAGCCCAAGACAGTTCGGACTATAATGAAAGAAAATGAAACTCACTTATGTTTAATACAATTAAAAAATGGTTTCAGCTTGACCCACTCTATACTTGGCAAAAAGACATGCTGTCAGAGCACGAGCTAGAGACATCCTGTAAGGCCATTTTATCATCGCCATTTTTAGGAAAAAATATACTCAATTACCGCTTCGGCAGCACCCAAGGGTTTTCAGTTATCTTTAAAACCAGTGAAATAGATACGGTTAAAAAACGTTTTCCAGCTTTAGAACCTTATATTGAAAATATTGTTTCTCCCCAAGAGTTTAACCTCTATTATTTGAATGTCTTGGTTTTACATAAGGCATCAAAGGTTGAACGCCATATTGACCATAGCATACGGGGATACTATAAAAACCTACCCTTTCCCAAACAAGTCAGTGTGCTTTATCTCAGAGTGCCAAACATGACGGGGGGATGTTTTCAGCTCTTTGACAAAACAGATCAATTGATTCAAGAAATGCCTCCACAGCTCAATGCCTGTCTTAGGTTTCAAGGGCATTTAAAACATGCCATCACGGAAATAAAAAGTTTGGAAGAAGGAAAAGAGCGCATCAGTGTGGTGTGTGAACAATACAAATTAAATGAAAGTCAATTAGAGTATCTGCCTGATTTCACCATCAAAACGACAGCAGACTTCAAAACATTTTTAAACCATCAAACACCTCAGTGAACAGGCTTAGATCTCAAGATCTTTCGGTGAAACAGAGGTGTTAAGCTGAATGTTTCTCATCTTTAAGGAAAAAACCAACTCAGACCCTTTATACATTTCATGAACCCGTACAAAATGATCTTGCATATCGATGCCCAGAAGTTCTCTGGTGATACTCGAATCAAAGTCGTTGGCGTGAGTGTATTCAAGAATGGCCACACTGCGGCCATTGATCTGGGTTTTCCCTAACACTTTGGGTTGATGCTTGCCACTGATCAAACGCTTAGATATTGCGAAGGCATCTATCTGATCTAAACGGTAACCACGGGGAGTTAAAAGCCGCTCATCACTCATTTTTGTATTGACTTTAACAAAGCCAAGGGCCCCACCAGGACGAACAGCAATTTTATCAACCCCACCCTGATAGCCCATCTTCACACCCACATATAAGGAGTTCTTATGTTTCAGCACTTCAATTTTGGTTTGGCCGTTAAGGGCTGTTACATTAAAGGTTAAATTAGTGGGTCCTTTTGTGCTGTGGGCTTCAAATCCGTCAACAGTTAATTTTAAGCTATTCAGTGACTTAAAGCGCTGAACAGCTTTTGCAATCAGGCGTTGAACGGCTGATGTTTTAGCTGGTGTTTTAGATGTTTTAGAGCGAGACAAAGGAACTGACTTGACAGAACTTTGAGACTTGCGTGTCGGTGCTTTTTTAAGGCTGGGACTGGTTTTAGTCTGTGTGCGACTTGTTGTTGAGGCTTTTGAGATATGTGTACTTTGTTGTGGGTAAGTCTGTCTCTGCTGCTGTTGTGGAGCTTGGGAGAATGAAGCGGGACTAGTGAGAGTGGGGTTAAAAGCCTGTTGTCCAGGGTTTTGATAAGAGTAAGGGTTTTGCTGCATCACATTTTGGGCGTATTGCGGAGCAGCACCATAAGCAGCTGCTGGATTGATTTGGGATTGACCACAAGCGCTCAAACCACTCAAGGAACTTAAGGCAAGGGCCACACAGATTGATTTTCTCATATTTAGTATCTTCTCTCACTCTCGATAACCTCATTATGCCTTTTTTAGAGGTTAAGTTTTTAAAGGTAAGAATAGCAATATGTTAAGCTTTGGCTAATTTAGGAATCTTCTCCCTTAACCTAAAAAGGTTAAGACTTCAAAAGTTACAGGGCCCACGCACATTAAGAGAGAAAGTCCAGTAAAATTCAATATGATACTCAGACAATCCAGCCTCATGAAACCTGACGTCAACAGCCTTTTGAAAGCACCCCAATGAAACACCATATCAACGCCCTTTTCATCAAATTAGAAAGACGACTTCACCCCAAAATCAAAGAAGGCATCGCCAAGTCTTTGGTCTATTACTTTACTATCAAAGAAATCAATGAATACAAAAAAACAAAATACCAAGGCCACCCTCATGCCCTCGATCCATTTCAAGACAAACTCAATATTGCACACAGAGGCTTTTCAGGAGAATACCCTGAAAACACCCTACTGGCCTTTCAAAAATCATTGGATCAAGGGGTTGATATGATAGAGCTGGACGTGCAATTGACTCTCGATGGTCAAATCGTTGTCTGTCACGACCCTCATTTAGGCCGCTTGACAGGGGTAGCCCATTTCATTAGGGACTTATCTTATCAAGCCCTATGTGCTTATGATGTCGGGTCTTGGAAATCAACTGATTTTAAAGGCCTCAAAATACCCACCCTCACTGAGGTTTTTGAGATTGTACCTGAAAGCACCCTCATCAATATCGAAATCAAGCATGAGGCCACCAGTTTTTTTAATTGGAAAACTGAAAAGGCTGTTTTAGAAAAGATCGCCTCTCATGACAGAGAGAATCAAGTCGTCATTTCAGCGTTTAACCCAATGACCGTCAATCGCATTCGCAAACTCTCGCCTAAGGTTTCAACAGCTTATTTGATCACACAAACCTTAAACCCTTTTCTCATCTTTTTACTGGCCCAAATCCAGTCCCGCTACATTCATGTGGACACTCGGTATTTAACCCAAAAAATAGTACAAAAACTAAAAGACAAGGGAGTACAGACCTTGGGTTATACTTTGAATAGTCCAGAGGAATATCAGACAGCATATGGGCTAAACTTAAAAGGCATTTTTACTGATTACCCAAATCGCTTAAAAGAATTTTTCAGAACACACAGGCAAGTTTAGATCAGATTAAAACGATGTAATGACTAACTATTTAAGCTAAAAATCAAATGAGAGAAACATCAAGGTCATGGATACACCCAATGAGTTGATAAGATACGATGCGATTCAAGAGGATTTTGACACACTTCAAGCCCAGTACCGTCAAAAGCTAGGCCCCGATGACGTCAATTATATCAAAGGGCTGCGCAATAAAAGCCGCATCTTTGAAGGCATTGGCCGTGGGTTACTTTGGTTTGGATTTGATCCCATTTCATTTGTTTTCGGAAGCCTCTTCTTATTTCTGCACCGCAATTTGGAAAGCATTGAAATTGGACACAATGTCCTCCACGGCCAATACGATTATTTCCCTGAAATCCCCGAGTTCCACTCTAAAAATTTCAGATGGAAATCACCCATTGATGAGGAGGGTTGGCGCAGAGAGCACAATAATATGCACCATGTTTTTACCAATGTCTATGCCAAAGACCCTGATTTAACCCATGGTATTTTAAGAACCAATGATCGCCTGCCTTGGGTGAAATGGCACCGTTTGCAGTTTCCACTCTACCTTTTCTACTTTTACCCCTTTATGACATATAAATTTAACGCACAAAATTTAGGGTTCAATAAAGCATTTTTGGATAAGTATTTCTTATCCAGCGAAGGCTATGCCGAATTGAATTATGTGATCGATGGAGGGGATCAAAAAGCCCTGCGCAAAAGGGATTTCCGTGCCAAAGCCCGTGTCATATTTAAAGAATATTATGTCTTTCCCCTCTTGGCTCTCTTTAGTGGGTTTTCATTGCTCAGGGTCTTTTTTGCCAACCTAATCGTCGATATTATCAATAGCTTATGGATGACGTTCACCCTGCAAAGCAGTCACTTTACAGAGCCCTTACAGGCTGAAGACTGCTTGGATCACAAAGGAAAATGGTACGAATCTCAAATCCATGCAACCATCAATTTCAAAGGGCATTTTCAGTGGCAATCCATTTTATGGGGACATATCGATTATCAAATTGAACACCATCTGTTTCCAGATATTCCCTCACGCCACTACCCCCAAATAGCTCAAGACGTCAAACGTATTTGTCAAAAACACGGAATTGATTATAAGTCCAACCCCAATATCTTTGTGGCGATCTATCGCTATTTAAACCTCTTTGTTCGCTACTCATTCAAACCCAAAGAGCTTGCACTCAGTTCAGACAGATTAGACAGGTTGAATTGAACTGGGCTGCTGATAACTCACAAACCTAGGGGATTTTTTCCAAAATATGGGATTCAGGAATCCGCTCTAAAATCATTTGGGTGCGCTCCTTTAATTTTGACCAGTGCAATGTGGGCTGCTCATGATGAGCCACATGATAGCCAATATTGAGACTGATCCAATTAAATACCGGTCCCGTATACATATTGGCTGAATCATAAAGGCCATTGGCTGGCACATTCAAATGGTGCCAATAGGCCCCCAACCAAACCAAAGCACGGTTAAGCAGGTTGGCCACAACCAAAAACATCAAAGCCATTTTGAAATTAACGGTTAAAAAATAAGTATGAACAGCCAACCAAAAAAGAGACTCATAAAACAAAGTCACCAAATAACGTGGTTTGCCTTTTCTAAAAAACCGCAAAGCCATGTGATAAGAGTCTGGATAAATTTTGAGGCTACCGGATATAATATATTCCACCTTAGTCATATAGGCTCGGGTCTTTTTATGTCGCACCGAAGACGTGTCATCGAGAGAGTTTATTTGATTGCCATGGTGCCCAATATTGTGATGCAGGACCCACTCCGAACAAGTATGTCCTGCGGTAATAGCCAGTAGAAGATCGAAGCCAAGGTTAATATATTTTGAATGAAATATGGCGTAATGCACGTGATTGTGCTGAACCAAAGAGACAATGGGCTTAAAAAAAAACAATAACCCCGTTAATAAAATCAATGAAAACAGACTCAACTCCGTATATATAGGCAAAAGAGTCAGACCCAAGACAAGAAAAACAAGCCCAATTGAAATCAAATCGGATTTATACCGAATCAAAGGGAAGTGTGAGGCATTGGTACCTCTTTTAAGCTTCACTTTTGACCGCCCTCAAATGCTTAACAATCATTTTAGCTCCGTTTTGTTTGGGAAAATTCTGAATATTTTCTTTGATGGATGTATATTTTGGCGCTTGGGTAACCAACATTTCTAAGATGGCCACCAATTCTTGTCGAGAACGAAATGCCCGTCCAATTTTATGCTTTTCAATATAGGCGTCATTGCCCTTTTCTTGCCACATAATATAGGTTGAAGCGTCAATCAAGAGGGGCAAACTTTGGCTAATACTTTCTGCAATAGAAACAGAGCCGGGTTTGGTCAACAAGATATCAGAAACCCTCATCAACTCGGGAATATCATGTGTAAAGCCAAAGACATGTATCGGAATACGTGAGGTTTTGGCATAATGCCGGACCCGCTCCTTCAGCGTAAAACTTTTACCACAACAGGCGATAATTTGTACTGGCAAACCAAGGCGATCAATTAATTTACAATATTGATAAATACTCTGGGAACCATTGGCTCCCATAACAATTAAAAGGGTAAATCGTTCCGGATCAAGCTTGTATTTTTGCTTGAGGGCATCTCTACTGAGCGTCTGTTCATAAAAACGGGGATGAACAGGCAAACCAGTCACCTGCATTTTATCTGACGGAATGCCCATTTGTTCAAAATAGGACTTGGCCTCTAAAGTAGAAATGAAGGAATAAGCCTGCTCAGGAATGATCCAATTGTCCCTCATACTTATCATATCTGTGATCACGGTATATAAAGGAATTTCTTCGGCTTGCTTCAAAAACTGCAGAGCATGGTAAGTGATCTCTTGGGTTGCAGGAACAAAAGCAACCACAGCTTCGGGCTGAAACTCAGCAATAATCTGAGCATTCCTTAATGCAATATACTGGTGAATAACTGGCAATTCCATCATATAGACAGAATTGAAAAGAAAAGGTTCCATCCAGTATGAGCCCATTTTGATGGCCTGATTATAAGCTTCTTCAATACCACGGGAGAATAAGCGTTGGGGGGTATTCAAAATATCTACCGCTGGCATAAGATAGACACAGGCATCAGGGATTTGGCTCATCAGTTCTGCTTTCACCGCATTGGCAGTGGTCCGATGCCCTCCCCCAGAGTCAGCAATAATGAAAAGAAAGCGGCGTTTTGACTCTTTATAATTTGTTTTCTCAAGTTGGCGCCTGGCTTCATTCTTGAAATGGGTCAATTGGTCTGAATGCTTTAGACATTGGTCTAAAAAATGAATGATCTTCATAGGCTTTACCAAAATTCTCTTTTCATGTATTTTGTGCCACAGTGACGGCATTCTCAGACATATTTTTAGGGGCAACAAAGATTCCCAGAGTCTGCATTTCAGCATAATCATCCTGGTTTGGGAAACGCTGACAGCGCCAAACCAAATCCCCACCCAATAGTAAATTATAATTGCAATGCACGTATTTATGATGTAAAAAATGATGCTGTGCTAAAAAGCGAAAATAAGGGCTGCGCAGAAAGGGACGCATCAAAGGCGAGGCTGTTTTGAGTGCAATAGTATAGTTCATATGCAGATAAGGGTGGGCGAAATGCGCCAGCCACTGATAAAACAAAACAGGTAAAATGGCCCCCAAAGTGAACCAAACACCCCCAAGATAACAAAGCAAAACATAATGGGGTACATGGGGATAGACATATTTCACAAACTCCTTGGGGCTGCCTACACGAAGCCCATAGGAATTCAAAGCAATTTGCTTTTTATCTCTCCGAGTCAAATCACGAAGTAAATCGGCCTCTTCTTCTGACGAACTAAATTGTGTCACATAGTTCTTGCGAAAGGTTCTGTAATGGTGAACCACATGATGAGAATACCAAGAGTTCTCGATATATGCGCCAACCCGTCCAATCCGGCTCCAAAACTTGCGAATTTTTGTACTCGCATGCAGCAAATTGCGGTGCGAGGCAGACTCACTGATGCAAAGCACAAAATAGCCAAGAAATAGGCCGCTCAAAATATAGAGAATTATCATTCTTTTTTAATACCCCAAAACCACGCGTTTTGATTTGGCATATGCGCTGCAAACATACACGGCTTGGCCCTGCTGAAGTCCCTCAACAGCACCCTGTTGAAGCACCAGTTTACAGCTGCCACAATAGCCTTTTCGACACCCTTTTTCCAGATTCAATCCATGTTCCAAGCCCAAATCCAAAAGGGACTTATGAGAATCTTCTGGGCGCATTTGAATCAAATAATTATAGGCACTAAAATACACTTCAGGAAGCACTGTCAAATCGGGTGCAGATACTTTCTGTGCAACAAAGTGCTCTAGATAAAGATGCTCTCTAGGAAACCCGACCTGATCAAGTACATTCAAGACCCTTTGTTTAAAGCCTTCAGGGCCACATAAATAAACATCTTGGTCTTGAACCTCAGGAAAAAGGGTCATAAAGTTTGCCTCACTTAAGGGCGAACAGCTTCCCTCTTCTGGTGCTTGGGAATAGGCCAGATCAAGCTTTAGTCCCTCACCTCTCAAAAGATAAAGCCGCTCTGCAAAAATCGTGTCTTCTGAGCGGG
>JAVJHY011547993.1:0-52051 GCA_035593235.1 Phascolosoma agassizii | reverse complement strand
AGGGGACTGCCCAAGCCGATGCAGCACCGAATCATGATCAGATCATGCTTAAGAAGGGGATAACCGAGCTTGGTTGCTGGGCCCATGCGACCCGAAAAATAAAGGAGGCGTTGCCGGCCCATCCGAAACAAACCATGAAACTTCTCCAACCGATTGGTCGTCTTTATGATGTGGAAGAAGAAGCCAAAGAAATGTCGGCCCAGGAACGCCTGGAATTGCGTCAGAGAAGATCGAAACCGATCATGAAGGTTTTGTACGCGACCTTGGAGCGAATCAAGCTTGACGTCTTGCCGAAATCGCCATTGGCCGAAGCGGTCAACTACTGCCTTAACCAGAAGATTCCTCTTCAGTGTTATCTGGAAGATGGCAGGTTGAGCATCGACAACAATGCCGTTGAACGCGCGCTTCGCCCTTGGGGTCGAGGCCGGGTCAATTGGCTTTTCTTCGGTAGTGAGCGTGGTGGTCGAGCCGCTGCTGTAATGATGACTCTTATTGCAAGTTGCCGCAACATTGGCATCAATCCCTGGCTTTACCTGAAAGATATTCTTGACCGTTTTCCGACTCATCCGCCGGATCAAGTCCACGACCTCATCCCCAGCGCTGGGATTATCGAAGGAAAGTCAATTGCCATTGACTATCATTTCGGCCCTTCAGACAGTCGCTTCCCACGTGATAAATCGTTCTCAAAGTCTCCTGATAAAAACGGGGATATGGTTTACGCACACCGCCCGCAAATCATCTGGGACAGTATGACCAATAGTATCATCAATATCGCCTATTGCGAAGGCACCTTAAGAGCACCATCGGCCCTCTATCGATTTTGCGAGCAGAATCTTTCCAAGATTATCGATCCGGATGTCATTACTGAAATTTATGCGGATTCCGAATATACCCGGTGAGAAGCAGCTCGTCTATCTGATGATCCGCTCAGAAACCGATGTCACCATGTGCCTAAAACAAAATCCCAAAATTAAGAGATGGAAGGAAGAACTCATCAAAAAGAACCAATGGCAAAATTATGGCGCCGACTACCACATAGCAAGTTGCGATGTAATTTTAGCGGAAACAGCAAAACGCTTCCATTTTATCGTCAAGAAAAGTATCCCAAGCGGTGAAATTCGCTGATTTGGCAGTACTCATCTTGATTACAGTCCAAGCAAAATACTCGATTCTTATCACATCCGATGGCCAGTAGAGTCCGGTATTAAGGACCTTGTCGAGAACTATTTTCTGAATAAACCGACTGGCACCTCACCGGAAAAAGCCGAAACACACTATTATTGTGTCATGCTTGCTCGACTGATAATCGACTATTTTCTCTCTGTCCTCGGTGAGGCTAAGTGGCATGGTCCACAAGACTGGCAATGCATCTTATCGACAATTCGCACCACTCTTTTCAGCAATCAAAACTCTGAGCTGAGTCTTCATCAATCCGGAGATCTTCAAATCACCTATCTCGACGGTGACCCTATGGGAATAAAAAAACATGCAACCGAACTTCTCGAAAAACGGGCCAAATTAGCCCTGAATCGAGTTTCATGGTGGGGCAATCGAGGTGTTCGGATTCAAGTAAAAAATCAGTACGACATTAAAAAAAGTGTCCAAACAAAATAAAATAGTGGATCCCAAATCAGCATGGAATTGTCTGAGTATCGTTCCAATTTTCGAATAACCTAATATCTTGAGGATACTTAGCACAATCAAATCAATATCAGGCCGATGGCGGATTCGCTTTTATAGTTGTTCACCAAACGATTCCACCGGTATTGCCAGCCCCGTCTGGAGGTGGGGCAGTGTTGTAATCTCTCATTTTTTGTGCTTGTTGAGGCACTGTACTTGAGATTTTATATGCACCGATTTCAAAGACCACTTTGAAGCTGTTTGGGTTGTTCGGATCACCGGGGACCCAACCATGCAATTTATTATCATCGTGGCGAGCAATCTTTACGACGATTTGACTAGTGGGATCCAGATAATTAAATCTTTGTGACGGGATATCACTCTTAACCCAGTTAGGGGCCAATGAATTATAGTTAAGAATCGAATACGGAATCATCCCGCCACTGGTAAGATATCCACGCAAATAAAACGGCCAGTAGCCCATGCCGGTATTTCCCGTTTTAAAGCCATTGGGGGCATCATCTCCTGATATTGTTCCCCCCTTTCCAGCCAGAGGGCCGTTTGCAAGAAAACTACTGGTTGGAGTCATTGCCGTTAATCTATTAACGCGACCGCTGTGATTATAGTAAAAGAATGGAATAACCGTTTCCCCCGTGAGAGGACTGGGTTCAGGACATTCAATCCAGGCACTATACAAAGCTGGGTCGTTTTGTATTTTATCATCAATTACAATCAGCCCATAGGTTCTGGATATATATTCAACCAGATATAGAGTTGCTTTGCCAGATGCATGCATACCGGAGCCACCTTTTCGCTTCATTGCAACCTGTATTGCCGAAGTATTCCAGAGTTCCTCAGGTACAAACTTAATAATTTTTGCGAGAGCCTTCTGCTCTGGAACGTCCAATGGTCCGGAACTTCCATCAGGTTCAAGCGCGGTCTGGTCTGCTTGAGTGGTTCTGCTGGTCACAACAGTTGGTAGCCGTAGATATTGTTGCGCGTAATTTGTTTTGGCTAAACTAAGGATACAGACTAGAGCAAGAATAATCTTACTCACTTTAAATAGGGACATTCTTTGATAATTCATTTTTTTCTCTCTTGATATTAGCTGCTTGTAAAAGGTTTTGTCCTATTAATGGAACGACGCCAGCTGTCATGTAGCCAAGGTTTTTTTCGATTTCAATAAACCCACTATCTTCAAATTGCATCCATACGCGAATATTTTTTTGGGGGAAATTGGAGATTTGAATCAAACGCTTCAGCGAGACGAATCTTTATAGAATCATGGTTTTCTCCTTTAAATTGAAATATTGAATTTGGAAACTGAGTCGTTTATTGATGATATGGATTTATGAATCGAGCTAATTTAGCTGGCAAAAAATCGATCCTCTTCATCTTTCCTTACGATTTCCAATTGGCAAGTATTACAAAAATTGAAAAATAATTGAAAAATAAAGAAATTTTCGGTAAAAACACATGAATACCCATAGTCTAAAAATTTGTAGAACCGGAATGATGCAACCGACAAACCACGACAGTATGATCAGGATAAAAATAGCGGACAGTCCCTTGATAAACCTTTTATTACAATATTTTATGTATGAAAACTGAAATCAGGAAGAGGAGTACTTATTCTGTTTTGGGCGTTGCAGTGTGAATTTCTCTGTTTAGTTTTTTCTTTGCGTGTTTACCAAAGGTAAACACAAATATTTTTGACGGGTAGATTGTGTTCATGTTTGACATCAAGTTTTCCGCGCCCCTTAGTTTGTCCCAAATAGATCCAATTTGCAGCTCGATAACATGTTCCGTTAAATCGTCCTTATTCAACAAAGGTTTCAAGGATAACAGGACGATAGGAATAAAGTTTATTCCAGTCCTCAGGGAGGTTTCGCCGCAGCTATGGCTAAGATTTTACTGGCCAGATTGTTTAGCTGAACCCATGGCAAGATGAGATAACGAGCATTATTGACGATGAGGTGAAGTTGGTTCTGTCGATGATGAAAGTTCCAGCCAATCCATTGATCTGTTGGCGTTGCTTTCCAGGCAGCAGAACCAAGTCCTATCGCTGCGATTATCCTATTATGATTTTTGACCAGATAGCGAATTTGGGCGCCAGGCAAATTTAATTAAAAAAGATTAGCGTGGCATGGCACCATTGGCAATTTGTAATTTATAAATTAATAAACGCGCGTATTAATCTATAGCTAGATTAGCTATACTTTGCGCGGGATAGTTTGTTGATTTTTATTGATAATTGGAATGAACTACAGTCTTTATTTTCTCCAAATTTTCAATTAATGGACAAAACGTCATTCTTGGCCGCGTAGAGTATAGATATTATTAAAAAAGATCTTTTATGGACTGGAAACTCGCTGAAGCAAAAAATAAGTTTACAGAGGTCATCAACCGCGCTTTGTCGGAAGGACCGCAACGTGTTAAGCGGAGGAATGAGGTTGTCGTGATCATTGCTCAAAGTGAGTATGAGCAATTGACGGGAAAACGTCCCGATTTTAAGGAATCCCTGATGAAAGGTCCAGATTTTACAGCTCTTGACCTTACCCGTGATCCTTCCTCCATGCGTGATGTTGAATTATGAAGGTCTTGCTTGGTACTTGTATACTCTCCGAGATTCGCAAGCCGGAAGGGAATCCAAAGGTCATTCAGGCCGTTGAACGCCATGATAATAAAGACCTTTTTATCAGCGTTATATCAATTGGTGAAATTGTTAAAGGGATTACCCTTCTGGATGGTGGGAAACGCAAGCAGGAACTACAAAACTGGGTTCAGGGGCTGAGCGCCACCATGCGGACAGGATATTGAGTATTGACCTTGAAACAACGCATTTATGGGGACAGATAATTGCTCAGGCGAAGAGAAAAGGCAAAACCATATCCGCCAGTGACGGCTTGATTGCAGCTACGGCCATGAAGCTCGGACTTCATGTTATGACGCGAAATACCCAAGATTTTGAGCTAGCCGGCGTTATGTTGATCAATCCATGGAAGGAATAATTTCATAAAAAGCAGTTGGCGCATTAAAATGCATGCAAACAACTATAAATAAACAGGATGTGACATTTTTTAAATTCACAAATCAGGAAAAATTTTAACTGATGAATTATAAAGAGCGCATTGAAAAGGATTTCAGGGATTGTTAGGCTAGGCTGCCGGCTGAGTGGTCAAGGAACGGTTTGATTGTGCTGGGATGCAATGAATTTCTGGAGGAGCAAAAGCTCTGCTTCATCTTGAAATACCCTGAACTAAAGCGGCATAGCCGCAATCCAACGGAGAATTGTGTATCCCTTGCAGGGAAAGAGGAATGGGGAACGACCAGGTTCCGGGGTGATTAGGCTAGAAAATGTATCCCCGTTGGGGAAAACATGAAAAATTATACTGGGCTTTTTTCGGGCTTAGTTTCTTGTTTTTTCTTGCAGGCCCTAAATCGAGATTGGGATCGTTTTTCCCAATTGGCTCACCATGGCTGGGTTAAAAAACTGCGATTATCCGGAAAATTGCTTATTCGTACTACAAAGCAACCAATTGATTTTCTTTCCTTAAATAATCAATATCGCAACACAAGTATTTAATGCTGTTTTAACCCTATCTAATGAGATGAACTGCACCCATTCCCTATCCAAGCACTTTCACAAATGTCCCAATTTTTTCACAGCCTCAACGATAGCCTCAACGGTTATCCCAAAATGGCTCCATGTTTCCCTATGGCCTTTAGAGGGGGCTATTCTCGGATCGGTGATGCCGATGTGATTGAGAGGAGTTTTACAACGGTAAGAGGCAGAGGAAATTAGGCTGGCGAACCCTCTTAGCCCAGTACTGCGAGTGCCAATGAGGCCGTCCTCGACTGTCACAATTCCCTCTGGGTATTTGGCAAAAATTGATGAGAGCAGCTCTACAGAAATGGGAAGTCCATTAACGCTATACGCGTCCGTAATCTCCCCTTGTTTGTGGAGTTCTGAGGCCGCTTCGCCGGCCAAGAATGTGGGGGCTCCAATGGCGAGAATAGCCTTTGTCGCTTTTGGATAGCTTCTATAAATTGTCACCGATTCCCATGGAGAGTTGACATTCCATAAAGGTCCGGAACCATCCTGTTTTTCCAGGATTGGCAGTGAATCTCGGGGAATCCCAATAAGATGCCCACCATAATGGGCCGCTAGGTCACAAATAGCAATGAATGCTGCGCGGGCATCAGCCGGTGCATAAAATCGATGAAGATAAGGCAGATAACCCATCGCCAAATTGATCCAATCTAAACCCCAACCGGAAAAATGATCTCGCCCAGTGCACGCGCCTACATGGGATAAATGGAATGTAACGTTCAGCCCTTCATTAGCGCCGTTTAAATTCCGACTATATCTCCACATCTCAAAGCCTTCCCGTGCGATCCCTTCGAAAAAAGCCGCAAAGGTTGAGAACACAGTAAGCTGTGGTTTTCCCTTGTTGAACGCAAGTCCATTGGCAATGAGTGCGGACGCCTGCTCTTCGATGCTCATTTCAAACTGATGGTCAGGTTTAAGAAACTGCCTTGCTTTTGCTAACTTGGTAGAAATATCGAGATCACAACTAACTACAAACATGTTATCCGGAAAGGTCTTGGCTACAGCGGCGTATCCGGCTTCTACCCCAACACGCGCACTCACTTTCGAACCCGGCCCTGGTAAGGTCACGCTGTTGATTATCTCAGCTGGGAGGGGTAAATTCGGACTTCCCGGAGACGGACGCGCCTTGGTCACAACAATCCTTTTGGGTTGGTGCCGTAGGTTATTTAGTATTTTGTCCTGGTCTGGGATAATCTGCAGCATTGGATTGGCGAGAACGGATGATAAATCTCTCCCCTTCATATGGCCGTCATGGTGTCCCTGGCCCCCTGGAAGGTCGTTAACCAGAAACAAACATTCCAACATAGGTTCTACATCTCGAAAACTCATCAGAGAACCGGGAATCCATATTTCTCTGTTCATGGGAACTTTATGCTTTTTGGCAAAATTTGCTGTTTCCTTCTGAATCCCATAGATACGCGCAAATTCATTTAGGTCAACAGCTTTTTCGGGACTAGTCTGCAAGCCGGTCGGATATATCAGGGTCGGGAAACCATTTTGAGCTAAATTATAAGCTTCTTTATATGAAGCATAGAGCTCGCGCACATTATGCAAGCTGGGAATCTCGAGAATCTTAATTCCCAGAGACTCAATGATGGGCCTTGGGTCCTTCGGCATAATACTCTTGGTTGAACCAGAGAGTTGAATACCATTGCGGTGCATAACAAAGGTGATAGGGGCGGAATGCAGGCTTGCGCCGACGAAACCGTTGAGGGCTTGCCCTGAAATCCAACCCGCATCTCCACAATGGGTAATGACCCATCCATCCTTACCTAACTTGGCGCGTTTTGCCAAAGCAAGCCCGGCGGCTACCGGGATCATGACGCCAAGCCGCCCGCCGTTGAGCGGCGTTCCCCCGGGTACCCAGGAGACGTGGCCGGGAATATCAATTCCTCGGCGAAATCCCTCGATAACATCGCGGGGTTCCAAAAATCCCAGCGCTGCCAAAGAAGCATAATAGCCAATGCTTGTATGCGCATGCTCAATGGTAAACTCGATTTTCTCGTAGTCCGTAAGGGCAAGTGTTAAAACAAACGGCGAGATTAACTCCAGACCGCCACCAAGATGGTCCAGTTCATTTATTTTTGCCAGGGAGGCTAATGTTTTAATCGCGATTCTAGCTGCTTCGGTTTGAAGCCCTTCGAGCATTAAAATTTGCTCATTTTCCAGGATGGATTGCGTAACGATGGAGATATGTAGTGGGAGTACCTCTGATTTGATTTCCTGATTTAGATATTGAGCACGCGAGAGTATCTCCTGGTTTTTTTTCTGCTGTTCTTCCCAAGCCTGATTCGTCCAATCGAAATCTTCACTTGCCATAATCAATCGTGATCTATATTTATTTTAACCTTTTTTAACCCCAAAATGAGAAAACCCTGGGTGTTGACACATTATATTTATACTGTTTCACCAAATAACAAGAAATAAGTCCAAAAAAGAATATGTTTTCGGAGATTTTTAGACAGATTTTATTGAATTATCCTGTAGTGAACCTAGATTCTGGATTGCTTGTGCGACTGAGGATTTCCATTCTCTTAAGGAGATCCCAAAAAGAAAATTGTCAATTGTGGCACAAGGATCGGTATTGGATTGGGGCATACCAAATTAAAATCGTTGCAAGCCGTAAATTTCCTTCTACGATGTGGTTATGATTAGCTTACAATCTATCCCGGCTTGAAATGAAGATGAAAATTTTAATGCGTGAGTTTTATGGTCTCCGAAAACAGAAAAAAACGTTAAGGACAAAAGAATAGCCATGCCTGGAAATATAATTTTAAAGTTCATGGTCGGATTGTTTTTCTGCCTTTGCCACTTGGTTACAGCTGATGAGGAAGCGGATAGCGAAGATGCCGAGAAAATCATCAAAGTATGTACGCTTAACAGCGTCGAAGCAAATCAGGAATTTCAACGTAATGTGCAACTAATGCGGTTGCAACGGCAGCAGCTTGTCGAGTTAAAAACTCAATTGGAAGAAGCCAAAAGCGACCAAGAAAAAGAAGAATTGGAAAAGAAGGTCGATGAGGTACTTGAAAAACTTAATGAAAATAATGAAATCATGTTCAAGACTTACGGGTTTTCTCTTAACCGTAACTATACCATGGTTATAGAGAAATCTCACATCTACATGATGGTGACCGAAGCCGAAGCGAAACGCTTTGAGGAAGAACAAGAGAATAGATCTGAACCAGAAGAAGCCGAAGAATAAAAAAGTCGACTTTTTTATGAACAGCCATTGATATAAATGGGAAGGTAGACAACTAGGTGAGTACAGCATATACAGAAGACCATGATATAGAAAAACGGGAATGGCTCGAGTCCCTGGAATGGGTATTGGAAAATAAGGGGAAAGAACGGGCAATTGATCTCCTTCGGCAACTCCAAATTCATGCCCAGAATAATGGGGTCAAGTTCCCGTTCTCGGCGAATACCCCATATATCAATACAATCCCAGTCGAACAGCAGCCCCCGTTTCCTGGAAGTCGGGAAATTGAGCGTCGCATAAAAAGTATTGTACGTTGGAACGCCATGAGTATGGTCGTGCAGGCGAACCAAAAAACGAACGTGGGTGGACATATATCGACTTATGCGTCTTCTGCCACGCTATTCGAAATAGGCTTTAACCATTTTTTTCGTTGCCGAGGCGACGACTATGATGGGGATCTCGTCTATTTTCAAGGGCATGCTTCCCCCGGGATATATGCACGCGCTTTTGTTGAAGGACGATTATCGAAGGAGCAGTTAGAAAACTTTCGCCGGGAATTGCAGCCGGTGAGTGGGCTATCTTCTTATCCACATCCATGGTTGATGCCAAATTTCTGGGAGTTTCCAACCGTGTCCATGGGGTTGGGCCCAATTATGGCGATCTACCAGGCCAGATTTATGCGGTATTTAGAGGACAGAGGGTTAAAAAAACATAGAAATGGCCGGGTTTGGGCTTTTATCGGAGATGGTGAATCCGATGAGCCAGAAACACTTGGAGCGATTACACTCGCATCTCGAGAAAAATTAGATAACCTCATCTTTGTGGTCAATTGCAATTTACAGCGGCTCGATGGACCGGTTCGTGGTAATGGCAAAATTATTCAGGAGCTCGAAGCCATTTTCCGCGGGGCCGGTTGGAATGTGATCAAACTAATTTGGGGCGATGATTGGGATCCGTTGGTGAGCAGCGATAAGAAAGACTTGCTCATTAAACGAATGGACGAAGTTGTCGATGGTCAATACCAAAAATACACCGTTGAGTCTGGTGAATATATACGGCAACACTTTTTCGGCAAATATCCCGAATTGCTGGAAATGGTTGAACACATTTCTGATGAGGAGATTCGGAGAATGCGCCGTGGGGGGCATGACCCGACCAAAGTCTATGCGGCTTACCGAAAGGCGACCGAGCATACAGGATCTCCTACGGTTCTGCTGGCTAAAACAATAAAGGGATATGGTTTAGGCGAAGCGGGGGAGGGTAAGAATATTACCCACCAGCAGAAAAAGTTGAATGAAGATGAGCTGCGAAACTTTAGAACCCGTTTTGGAATACCCATATCTGATGATGATGTGGCAAAGGCGCCCTTCTACAAACCACCAGAGAAAAGTCGGGAGATGATTTACCTTCGCGAACGGCGGAAAGAGTTAGGCGGTTATCTGCCTAACCGGCAAGTTAAAGCTCCACCTCTTGCTGTGCCCCCAGAAGGTCTATTCAATGAATTTCATAAAGGGACTGGGGACCGCGAAATTTCCACTACTTTCGCCTTTGTGCGTATGTTGTCAAAGCTCTTAAAAGACAAAGATATCGGTGCCCTCATTGTTCCTATAATACCCGACGAGGCCCGCACCTTTGGAATGGAGTCGTTATTTCGACAATGTGGTATCTACTCCCATGTAGGACAACTCTATGAACCCGTCGATTCAGACCAGCTTCTCTATTACAAAGAAGCCAAAAACGGGCAAATTTTCGAAGAAGGTATCACCGAGGCAGGCTCGGTATCGACATTTATCGCTGCCGGAACCGCTTACGCGAACCACGGTGTGAACACGATCCCATTTTTCACTTATTACTCAATGTTTGGATTTCAGAGAATAGGGGATTTGATTTGGGCGGCAGCCGATAGTCGGTGTCGTGGATTTCTATTAGGCGGAACCGCAGGTCGGACAACCCTTAATGGCGAAGGTCTTCAGCACCAGGACGGCCACAGTCACGTTCTCTTCAGTACGGTTCCGAATATTGTCTCATATGATCCGGCATTTGCTTATGAAATTGGAGTTATAATCCGTGAAGGCATTCGGAGAATGTACCACGACCAAGACAGTATTTTCTACTATATAACAATCGGGAATGAACCATACAAGATGCCTGCGATGCCCAAAGATGCAGAAGAGGGTATAATTAAAGGGATGTATAAATTCAAAGCCTCGCAGAAGAAGAAACCCAAATTCAAAGCGCATTTATTTGGCAGTGGGGCGATAATCAACCAGGTTCTCAAAGCGCAAATCCTTTTAGAAGAGAAATACGGGATCGCCGCTGATGTCTGGAGTGTAACAAGCTACAATGGGTTGCGACATAACGCACTGAACGCGGAACGCTGGAATTTGCTTCATCCAGATGCGCCTCCAAGATTACCTTATATTTCAAAGTGTCTGGAGAAAGAAAAAGGTGTTTTCGTGGCTGCAAGTGATTATATGAAAGCCCTTCCCGATTGTATTTCTCGATGGGTACCTGGGACTTACATCAGTTTAGGCACAGATGGTTTCGGCCGGAGTGAGACAAGGGAAGCTTTACGCAATCACTTTGAAGTCGATGAGCGTTATATTGTTCTAGCGACCTTATATGCTTTAAAAAAAGAGAATAAGGTGACCAATTCCGTTGTTACGAATGCCCTGAAAGAACTGAAAATAAATCCAGACAAAGTAAACCCAATTACAGCGTAGTAGCCGATTTTTATGACCATTGATCTAAAACTACCCCATTTAGGAGAAAATATTGAAGAGGGCCAGGTGGTTAACGTCCTCGTAAAAGTAGGGGACCGCATAGAAAAAAATCAACATGTGCTGGAAGTAGAAACGGATAAAGCGTCAATCGAAATTCCGGCTGAAATCTCAGGCACAGTCAGAAAGATCAATGCCAAGGAAGGTAAAAGCATTGCTATAGGTGAAGTTTTTCTCACCTTAGACGAGGTGGTTGACGAACAACTCTCCCCAGAAACGCCTGATAGGCCGGACCCAAGTAAGGGGAGTGTCGGAGTAAACGAAAATCCTAGGGTAGATATCGACACAACGCAAGCTGGTGAAGCTGTAAAAAAAGGCACCGATAGAGATCCCATCCAGACACAGAACGAAAAGTCACCCGCAGGTATAATCCCGATGGTTGGGCAGTCGAAAATTTCTGTTCCCGCCTCTCCTTCTACCCGCCGTTTTGCCAGGGAAATCGGCATTGATATTAATCAGGTGGCAGGCAGCGGACCAGGGGGACGAATTTCCATTGAAGATGTAAAAGCCTACAGCAAACAACTCCATCGCGGCTTAAATACGACCCAAATTGCAGATGCTCTAGAGGTCAGACCGCTTCCCGATTTTGCAAAATGGGGGGAAGTCCACGTCGAAACATTAAGCAACGTTCGCTTGAAAACAGCTGAACGTTTAAGTTACGCCTGGTCAGCGATCCCACATGTAACTCAGTTTGATAAGGCCGATATAACTGAACTGGAAGACCAACGTAAGAAATTTGCGCACCTGGCAGAAAAAGTTGGCGCAAAGCTGACTTTAACAGCAATCCTCTTAAAAGTGATCGCCAGTGCCCTCAAAAAGTTTCCCCAGTTTAATGCAAGTCTTGACAAATCGAATAACACACTTGTCTACAAAAAATATTACCATGTTGGGGTCGCGGTGGATACGGAGCGTGGATTATTGGTACCAGTCGTTCGCGATGTCAATAAAAAAAGTATAATTGAACTGTGTATTGAGCTTTCGGAGGCCGCAGAGAAGGCGCGGAATAAGAAAATCAGCATTGAGGAGATGCAAGGGGGGACATTTACTGTTTCAAACCTTGGCGGAATTGGGGGCACTGCATTCACCCCGATAGTAAATTGGCCGGAGGTTGCTATTTTGGGAATCGCCAGAGGCAGCATGGAACCACGGTATCTGGACGACACGTTGGTTCCCCGCCTAATTTTACCGCTCGCGTTATCCTATGATCATCGGGTTATCGACGGCGCAGATGGGGCACGGTTCCTTCGGTGGATTGTTCAAAGCCTTGAGAATCCGCTTGTTATCGCTTTAGGTGGGTAGTTTTTGCTTTTTCTTCATCAAAAATTATGGATGCTAAAAATTGGTCGGGGCGAGAGGATTTGAACCTCCGACTTCTGCGTCCCGAACGCAGCGCTCTACCAGGCTGAGCCACGCCCCGCATATTCACAAAAAGTTACTGTAAAACACTTTGGTTTGCTTGCAACCTGGATTACTTTAATTACCTGAAGCGAATAACACCCTGACAAAATATTTGTTCAAATTAAAAAAGGAAGTTTTATGAAAACGATTTTATGCATCGGTGCGGGCTATGTGGGGGGACCGACCATGGCAATGATCGCCAAGCAATGCCCAGAATATAAAGTGATCGTAGTTGACATTAATGCCGAGCGGATTCGCCAATGGCAGTCTGAAACTCTTCCAATTTACGAACCTGGATTGAAGGAGATTGTCCAAGAGGCATTAAACAAAAACCTATTTTTTTCCACGGATATTAGCGGAGGAATAACCGAGGCCGATATAATATTTGTCAGCGTTAACACTCCGACGAAAACCTTTGGCCTGGGTGCTGGCAAAGCAGCGGATTTACAATTTTGGGAAAAAACCGCTCGTCAAATTCTCACCCACTCAAAAAGTGACAAAATCGTCGTCGAAAAAAGTACGCTGCCAGTTCGGACCGCCCAAGCTATGGAGCGAATACTAAATTCACAAAAAAATGATGTCCATTTTGAGGTCTTGTCGAATCCTGAATTCCTGGCCGAAGGCAGTGCGATAAGCGATCTCATGAATCCAGATAGAGTATTAATAGGTGGTCATCAAACCGACACGGGTAAACAAGCAATTGACGTATTGGTTGATATTTACGCTCATTGGGTCCCTAGAGATCAGATTTTAACAGCCAACCTTTGGTCGAGCGAATTGTCGAAACTTACCGCAAATGCATTTCTCTCCCAACGTATAAGTTCGATCAATAGCATTTCAGCCATCTGCGAAGCTACAGAGGCAGACGTCACCGAGGTTTCTCGTGCAGTGGGTACAGATTCCCGGATCGGGAGTAAGTTCCTGCAGGCGAGTATCGGGTTCGGGGGCTCGTGTTTTCAAAAGGATATTCTTAACTTGATTTACCTCTGTGAATATTATGGATTATCCGAAGTCGCTGAGTACTGGCATCAGGTAGTGCTGCTCAATCAATATCAGAAAGAACGCTTTGTTAAGCGAATGATTCAGACCATGTTCAATACAGTGGTTGACAAACGAATAGCGATTTTCGGTTTTGCTTTCAAAGCCAATACCGGTGACACACGGGAAAGCCCAGCCATCGATATCTGTAAGCAACTGTTAACTGAACGGGCAGCAGTGGTGGTAACTGATCCCAAGGCCCTGAAAAATGCCCGCCAGGATTTAGCAGAATTCGGTGATCGGCTTTCATTCGAAAAGGATCCTTACAACGCTTCAAAAGGAGCACACGCGGTCGCGATTCTAACCGAGTGGGAGCAATTTAAATCGTTAGATTATGAACGAATTTTTGAATCGATGGTAAAGCCGGCATTCATTTTTGATGGTAGAAATATTCTTGACCATAACAAATTATATAAAATTGGTTTTAACGTCTATCCAATTGGCAAACCGGAAATGACCCATATTTAAGATTGACTGCAATGACAATTTATGGACATTTTCAGTTTATTCTAAATGGTTTTAAGTGGGGGCTCCAGGTTTTTTCACGAAAAGGATGATGTGAAAAATCGAAGGTCATCAGATTTTCGAAACTTTGTATTGAACTCAACAAATCCGAAATTCGAATTCCTGATTTAGGTTAGGGTAAATCGGCTAACGCTTTCTTTATCCTTTTCAGCCCTTTCTGCAACAGAGACCGCGGACAGCCGTAGTTTAGCCGGACGAAACCGTCGCCCCCGAAATGGACCCCATCTGATAAACCAACTCCGTATTTTTCAAAAAACGCTGCTGGTTGGGATAACTCTGTCTTACGCACATCAATCCAGGCTAAGTAGGTGGCTTCAATATGGTTCATTGATAGGCTCACTTTTTCTTGTTTCACAAAATCTAAAACCAGGTCTCGGTTTGCTTTAAGATAGCCAAGCAGTTCTTCGACCCAGGGGGCACAATCCCGATATGCAGCCAAGCAGGCGGTGTAGCCAAAAGTGTTTACCTCTGGAACAATTCCTTTCATAGCTGCAGTGAATCTTCCTCTAATAAGTGAATTCGGAATGATGGCAAACGAACTACTCAGGCCTGGGATATTAAAGGTTTTACTTGGAGCCATCAGGGTGATTGTCTGATTTCGAAGTTCCGGCCGTAAATTAGCCATTGGGATATGGTCTAAATCGTCCAGGATTAAATCACAATGAACTTCATCAGAACAAATGATGATGTCATGTTGTAGACAAAAGTCAGCGATCGCCTCCAATTCTTGTTGTCTGAAAACACGTCCAGTAGGGTTATGGGGATTGCATAGTAAGAGTAGTTTGGATCGAGCAGTGCGGACTTTCTCAAGATCCTCGATGTTCAGCATCCATTTGCTATCTATATTTTGCAGTGGGACAGTTGTCAGTTCCTTTTTTGATAACCCTGGTGCGGACAAAAACGGTGGATATATGGGGACGGCACTGATTACTTCATCCCCTTCCCCACCGACAGAGCGGCAAGCCAGATTCAGGCCGGTCACCAAACCTGGTAGCCAAAGAATCCATTTCGGATCAATCTCCCAGCCATATTTGTTTGCTAATCTCTGACAAATAGTATCGGACAATGCTTCAGTGGAAACAGAGTAGCCAAATATTCCGTGGTTGACATGATTATGTAAGGCGTCAAGAATTGGAGATGGAGCTCGGAAGTCCATATCGGCAACCCACATTGGAATAATATCTTCTTTGGCATACCGGTCCCACTTTAGACTGCCCGTGCCCTTTCTATCGATTATTTCGTCGAACATTGTCATTGTTATTTTTCCATTATCTGAAATGCAATCATCAAGTTTTTAAAACATTATCATCGTTACACCTTTGTTTTTTCTCGCCACTTCTCATCTTAAAAGGAACGAAAAACGCTGGCAATACGATTAGAGTACAGGTAATGCTTAGCAGGATGCCGATTGCTAATATTTTTCCCATACTGGACATTCCAACGTGGGAAACGAATCCCAATGCGCCAAAACTGAATACCGTGGTCAAACCGCTAAAAAAGATTCCGCGGGCGGTGCTAGTATTTAACACGGCGTCATCCTTTTTGACGGTGGTGTGAAGGCTGTAAACCATATGGATGCCGTTATCTACTCCTAAGCCGAATAACAGCGGTAGAGCGATGATGTTTGCAAAGTTGAAAGGGATATTTAGTAGAATCATCGCCGCGACAGTGAACGTTCCAGCGAAAGCTAACGGCAGGATTACAAAAAAGGGGTCGGAAATATTTTTGAATTTAATGGCGAGTATCAAAGCGATTATGATAATTGCCCCAACGAATGCCTGCTGAAATGCCTGGACAACCACTTTTCCTGCTTCTAATGTGATAACCGGTGCACCTGTTGCATCGGACCTCACGTTTTGAACGTCAGAAACGAATCGCTGAAGTGAATCTCTATCGTTAATATCCTCCTTGGGAAAGATTTCGACCCGATAGGTGCCATCTTTGCTTATCCATCGTTCCAGTAAATCCCCTGGCAAATCAGCAAGCGTTATATGGTCTGCTTTTACCGCAAGTCGAAGATTTTCTAGCGCAGTGGGTAACGACCCCAAAAGACTCTTTTTTAATCGTAAGATAAATTCTTTTACGCCTTCTTCGTTATCTGTAATTTCAAGGAAATCAAGGAGTTCGGTCAGTGTGTTCCGCAGTTGGACAACAGTTTGATGAAATTTACTATTCTTGGTCGTTCCTACGCTTACAATGTCTTCATTATATTTATCTAACCCGGTCAGAAGGTTTCGTAAGGCCTTAATTTGTTCTTTTGTCGAGGGAACTGTTTTCGTACCATCATTGGAGACTTGCGGTCCCAGAATGAGTTCCATCTCTTCGACTAACGCGAGCTTTTCATCCTGCTCCTTTGGAATATAGTCGAAAACGGAAATGGCCTTTTCAACGGTATTCAACTGGCTAAATTTATGAGCATTTTTTCGGGCCTGTATCTCATTCTTGGTTAAGGCGACCATCGTGAGGGGTGACGTTTCTGCATTTGTCACGAGGTCGCAAAAAGTAGATACCGATTCGCTGTCTTGATTCCGCAGGTTCATGGGATTTGAGTCGAATTTCATCTTTGGCAATAGTAAAATTGATCCTAGGACCAGCGGAACCGTCAGCCAACAAATTATACGGTCAAATCGAATCGGAAGATGTATTAGGGAAGGACGGGTAATTTTTTGTTGAGCCCTTGTCTTACCATGTTGTTTGGTGAATTGCAACTTCATAAGCAATGCAGGCAGAACGGTTAAGCTAACAACCAAGCTTATTAGCATGCCCATTCCGGATATCAACCCCAATTCCGAAACACCAGTATATTCAGTGGGGACAAACGCGAAGAAGCCTACCGCGGTGGAGATTGCACATAGAACTAAGGATGGGCCGATATCGCGGGCGCACTGGCGCAATGCAACTCTCGATGACCGTCCTGATTGTGTTAGTTCTTTGTAGCGTAAATTAAAATGAATGGCGTAGTCAACTCCAAGACCTATATAAAGTACAGCGAATGCAACGGAGATTAAATTGAGGTGTCCTACCAGGATGGAGGCCATTCCCAAAGTCAAAATTAAACCGACGGTCAGGTTGACCAGCGTGGCAAAGACCAACCCTACAGACCGCAGCGCGACTAGTAGCGTGATAAACACAGCTATCAACGAGGCGATAGTTGCTTTCAGTGCGCCACGGCTAACGCTCTCTAGTTCCTCACATGCAAGTGCGACTTCTCCCGTCAATCGCACCCGAATATCACCCATCTGATTACTAAAAAGTTTGTTTGCGAGACGACGGATCGTGAGCAAGGCATCTTGGCCTGGAAGTAAGCTACTAAAATCGAGATGGGGTTGGGCTACAATGAAACGACGGGTATAATCCTTATCAGAACTTTGGCCTTGAATCAGCTCCTGCCATGAAAGTTGGTATTCTTGCCCTGATAGGTTGGCTTCGATCGCCGTTTGAATCCGGTGGAGCATTGGTTCTAGGTCAAGTTCTACACCCGCTTCCTGGGCGTTCAATGCCTCTTCTAACACGGATAGAAGCCCCCTAAGACTGTAATCTTGCGAGATCCGGGATAAAAGCGGCTGTGCATTCGCTAAATTGTCGACCAATTCTTCCAGCTCGTTAAGGCTCAGGTAAAGTAATCCATTTTCTTGGAAGAATGGTCCACCGCCGGGAATATAAATGTTTTTAAATAATTGTTCTTTTTGCAGAACCCCTGCCAGATCACGAGTGGCCTGCCCTGCTAATTCCGGAGTCTTAGCCTCAATTACGATTAGAATTGTATCTATTTCCGCTGGAAATGCTACTTTATACTTTTCCTGGGCAATGCGAAAGGGTAGATCTTTAGACAACATTTCTGCCGTGTTGGTGTCGATCCCCAGGTTTTTTTTTGCGTAAAAAAGAGACGCACAGCAGGCAATACATGCAATTAAAAGGATGCTCCATGCTCGGCGCGTAGAATAATCAACCAATCGCTCCAATATTATATGAAGATGAGTCTTTATCCGCCTGTTCACAGTTGTCTATAATTCCTAATGGATAAAAGTATTCGAGAAAGTTGTTTTCAGAATTTATTTAGTGCCTGAACAGAAGTTTCATGATTGATCGTAGCGGCAATTAAGGGGCCCGCTCCTGAGCAGACCCTCCAGCCTCAATTTCGAACAATAATTTGGCCATTTAGAAGGCGAGCGTCCTCACTTCATTTTTTGTTTGGCCCAACATAAGCTAATTTCTACTACCAAATTTATGTGATAATTCATCCACTTTAGTTGTAGATCAAGAGCAGTTGGTTAATAAAAGACACTAGGTTATTAGTGCAAGAAACGCATCGTTTTCTAAGCTCAAGGAGATTTCTGAGCAATTCCGGATTAAGTAAGGAAGCTGCGATTAATTTGACAATGTTTAAATTTCCGTCCTTCCCCAAATATTTATTAAAGTCGATCGGCAGATCTTCGTCGTAGCGATCGCTAATACTGCGAACGATCATAAAAGGAACATGAAACTTATTGCATACCTCGGCGATGGCTGATGATTCCATATCCAAAATACCAGTCCCGTTGAGTGCAAACTTGTCAGCGAGATCGCGCCTTTTTTTTGCCTCACAAACAACTTCTTTTACCGTTACCGAACCACCAGTGTAAATCTTTATCGCATCTAGTGCAACTTGATTGGCTACGGTTAACAATTCGGGTGAAGGCTCAGCATTGGCTTGGTTCAAAATTTTTTGGACGATAACGAGATCGCCAATATCCAGATTAGGAGTAAGTGCTCCTGCAAGACCAACATTGAATAAGGCACGGATATTTCGATGACTGAGGTAATCGTGAAGGGTACGTCCAGCATTGTTTGCTCCCATGCCAGTTTTTAGCATGAGACAACCATGCGGACGCAGTTTTTTGAACGGCTTAAGCTCGATATCTAATGCTGCAGTTATTACTATTGACGATATTGGATTCCCCCTTTCACCAGAATCTTGAGAATGTATCAAAGAAACATTGGTATATCGCCCCGTTTAGCCCGCCCACGGGGGTACCAGGAAATTCAACCGCTTTGGGGTGTTTAGGCAACCTTCCCCTGTAAAGGGTTAAATAATGAAGTCCGGTATAGCTTTACCTTGCCGGTGCGGAAATTAAGCATAATTCTTTTTCTAAAAGGGTTAGGTACCCTTTTCGGTCATCGTCTATCCAGCAAGATTCCATACGGCCATGCGCATCATGTCCCGGGGACTTTTTTTGAGTTCGAATACTGCTGAAGTTTCGAAACCACTGTGCATCATACAATTTTGACAGGCCCGATCCTGCCGAGTTTCCCAATAGTCCCAGTCCATGCCGTTCCAAAACTCTTCCCAAGTCTCAAAATAGTGCTTTCCGATTAAATAGCATGGACCTTTCCAACCAAGCGGGGTAAAAGAAACGGTACTCCAGGGAGAGCAATTGTAGTTCCGCATACCCGCAGCAAACTCCAGGTACATCGGAGTTGACATTAAGCGGAAACGTTTGGAAAGCTCAAGAACATGCTTAAATTTTTGTTGAATATCATCTCGAGTCAAGAAAATGTCGCGTTCTACGGATTCGTATTGGTACCCCGGGGCTACCAACATTCCATCTATTCCAATTTCGGCGAGCATTGTGCATAAGTTTTCGATTTCGTCAATATTGGTTTCCTTATACACTGTGGTGTTCGTTGTAACATGGTGCCCTAAGCGTTTACCTTCTTTAATCATTGCAATTGCTTTGTCGAATGTACCTTTACGATTACATACCATATCATGGGTATCTCGCATTCCGTCAAGATGAACATTTACAGTCAATCTTTTATTCGGCGCGACGATACCAAATAGTTTTTTATCGAGTAGCAATGCGTTCGTGCATAAGTATATATGGCGTTTTCGCTCAATGATGCCATCAATTAATTCCTTCAACTCAGGATAAATCGTAGGTTCACCACCGCAGATGGAGACGATGGGAGTGCCGGATTCGTCAACAGCCTGCAGGCATTTTTCCAGGGGAATTCGATCCTTAAGTTTACCGGTATGTCGTTCTACCGAACATCCAATACAAGCTAGATTGCAGGTGTATAGCGGTTCGAGCATGAGGACCATTGGATAACGTTTTTTACCCTTCAAGGAATTTTGAAATTGGTGGCGAATCGAACTTGTTGTTATATGTAGCGGAAAGCGCATATGATTACCCTGCTCATTAAAGATTAATCTTTTGACTTTTTAGTAAACCAACTGCAAAAAGGACGTTTCTTCAAAATTTCGTGGGTAAATTTCTCAAGGGTTCCAACTAGGCATTCTCTTACCACTGCAATCCCACAAGTAAAGGATATATATAGTTGGTCCTATGGGGTTGCACTCAGGGTTGGATATCACCGGAACAGATCTTGGTATTTTATCCCACTCCCGAATGGAACAGACGAAAAGAGCTTTGCAACCAGCTCTATTTTAAAAAATTCTATTTAGGATAATAAATACATGTTATCAATATACAAGGGGTAAGCAGAATTTTGAAATCAAAATCTTCATGATTATCAATTAGCAACGGTATCCAGCCCTAACCAGTATTCGGATTCGATCTTACCAGGTGGATATTGGCTGCGAATGGTGCTAGGAACGATGTCAATGGCAATTTTATAGAATTATTAGATGCTATTCAACAAGTTGATGGCCGGCATGTTATCATCGAATTTGGTGCTTATTTAAACACATCGACAACAAATTGTCGATGTGGAAACTACAGATGATAACACAATTTTTTGTCGATGTAAGATTTCATGAAGAGGATTCAAACAATTTTCAACGCGCAGCATTCGCTTCTGGGTGTATCTCAGCTGCGACCTAGGCCCTTATTCGTAATAGTCTGCAACAGAAACAAGAAATCGACCTACAAATATAGCTCAGATTTTTTTCGTTTATTCCACAACGGGGATACATATCCTAGCCTGGGGTAACCACCGCAGGACCTGAAAGTTCCTGGTCCTCCTTGCCCTGAGCCGAGCCTAGCCTAGCCTTAGCGGGACGGCAATTCATAAGATTGATGCCTACGACAAAAAGTCCAAAAGGCTAAAATTTCTGTGTCATAAATCATTGATAATCAACATATAAAATTTTTTCGAAAATTGCGTATTTACGACTTTTGTCGTAGGCATCAAAATTAGGAGATGTGTAAAAATAAATTGGTCATCTTCGGGCTGGGGTTTGTGGATAATTTCATTGATCTGATTGAGGAGAAGCGCAGGAGTAGCAGATGCTAATTTGAGCGCCGGCTGTTAACGAGACTGGTTCCCAAATGGGAACAACGAGCCGAGCTTGCGAGACTGCCGGAGGCAACTGGCCATTTCGTGATTGAACCGCAGGGAAATTATCCGGAAGATCGGATGCGAAATGTTCAATTTATTTTTACATACCTCCTTAGCCCATCGACAACGGTATACACAATTTTCCATTTTGTTGCGGATTTGCCGTTTCCACCTATTTAGTTAACTTCACTAAATATTCATAATATATTGCAAGTAAGCAAATTAAGCTGATCGTCGACGATTCGTTGAAAAAGTTCTAAATGCATGATTTTTAAATTTTTGTGACGCAATCGGTGGAGTAAACTAAATATGCGGTTTGCCGTTTTAGTATAGAGCTTTGACCTCAATTTTAGGTTGTTAGATTGTTAAAAACATGCCTATTCCGAATGGTAGCACGTCGTTAGAAATAGGATAATTCAATATCTAGCTATTATTCTGATCTCTCCGTTTGTGAATCAGATATTACCAGGAATTAAAGGTTAAAGGGCACTACTTTACCCCGGGCTTTTTGAGATCGGGAGCAGTGAGGTTATCCACACTGTAGTCAAGAATTTTATTCAATAATAATGGCCGTGGAATCCCGCGTAAGGCGCGACCGTTGATAAAAAGCATTGGGGTTTGTCTTACCCCAAGCGCCAATGCCTCCTCAATATCTTGGCGGACAATTTTTTCCCCTTCACCAGATTCGAGACATTGGTGGAACTGTTCCAAATTCAAACCAATATTTTGGGAAATTTTATCCAAAAGCGAATTGGACGCTTTTTCCTTTGAGTTGAAAGCCATGTCATGGAATTCCCAAAACTTTCCTTGAAGATCGGCGCAGGCCGCCCCAGCTGCCAATCTACAGGCTCCCGGATGTAAGCTGCTCTGAATCATTGGATTACAAGTTCTATCCAAGGGGAAATGTTTAAAAACGAGTCGGGTAGTCTGCCGATGATCTGCCAAAGCAATTTTGAGAAAATTTGCACCACGACTACAGAAAGGACAAAGAAAATCACTAAACTCCACAACGGTTAAGGCTGCTTTGTCGGCACCAAGGGCTGGCCGATTCATTACGTTCACTGTTTTCGGCTGCTGTTCGGTTAGAGCTTTCTGGTATTTTAGGAGAATTTCACCATTGTTCGAAGTGAGTACGTGGGACGTGAGATGAGAACCAATAATTGAAAATAAAAATGCACAAAAGACCATACCTGGAAGAATAAATTTTAGCGCATTTTCGTAGTAGTTGTCGTCTTCATACCCGTCGTTCAACCGTATTCGAGGTAATACTGAGCCTAGGGAGCTTACAGACATGCTTGAAGCAAACTTTCTAATCCCGATAAAGAAAATTATGAAGATCCCGGCGTTTATAACATAGGTTAGCATGCACAGACGACACATTGTCTGTATTTTGGTAGTCATGATAAAGGCTAGATAGCAATCGAATAGCAACCCAAACGTCGTTGTACAAAGTCCCCATTTGAAGAGGGCACAACGCAATCCCTTTCTAAAAATGAGCCCTCCTACACCAAAGGTAGCAGTTGCGAAAAAATAAATACAACCCCAAATAGGCAAGGGTACACCCAATAACTGGCTATATCGGCTAGCTGCTACAGCATGACAACCAAATCCATTCTCTTCGCCGCACAAGAGGCCGGTTCCTTGAATTTCTCCTACCATTAGCGTTAAATGTAGGTAGTATAAATATAGAGATAGGGCAAGACCCGCAAGGGATAAAAGGATGATCAGGGAACCATACAACCAGCTTCCTCTCTCCTTTTGAGAGACTTTTTTTTCTAATTCTTGTTCGGACATTCTCTCTGCCACCTGACTTTGATCGTCTCGATTTTCACCAGCGAAATCTTGTTTGTTTGATTTACTCTGCATGGCATGTACTCACTCTCAGGACCCGGGCGAAAATTAATTTTTGGAAGCTCATGTAAGACATGTGATCGCCAATTTTCAGCCTTGATAGAATGATAAAAACGTACAGTTCTTCGAGAATAGTAGCAGGAAAGCAAGTCAGGCTAAATAGAGCAACTGTAACCTGTCGTAGATTATTAGAAATACTTTTATAGGTTTTCAGAAATTAAATTGCACACCTTGAGATTCTATATCTTATTCTTACTGGTTTATTTTTAAGATTCTTATAGATTATGATTAAAAGTAAGATTAAGACAGGTGTTACTGCAACCTGTGAAACCGCTTAGACTAAAAATTCTAGCAAATTCATTAAGGATCGTTCGAAAAAGATGGGACATGCAATTTTACCAAATAATTAAGATCAAAAATGGGGCATTCCGTAAAATTGTACTACCTTGAGGAAACCTATCGTATCAAGTGGCGATTATTGAGACTACCTACGACTATAATGGAAGGTCAGATCCGAATCAACTACCGGAAGTAGGATTTAGATAGGTTCTTATTAGGAGGTGCAAAAGTAGATTGAACATTTCGCATCTAGTCCTTGGGTGAATTTCTTTATTATGCAATCATAAAATGGCCAGTTGCCTCCGGCCATCCTGTTTGCCTGGGATCAATTAAATCCATGAAATTCTCCACAAACCTTAGTTGGAAGATGACCAAATTATTTTTTTCACACAAACAAAGTAAAAACTGCAAAGAAAACGATCTCGTATTCCGGAATAGAAAATGTTGTAAATTCACGCAGCATAGAAAAAGGACTTCACCGTCTCTTGCATACGCCGGAACGTACTATAACAATACTCCATTAGGTGGGAGAAAAAGATGCCAAGGATTCGCGAAAAAACGAAATCCTTGATATTCCACAGGGGATCGAGAAATAGCACAGAATGCCGTGATGTTTCGCGAGAGAAATTACTGAAGAGCTGAAGGTGAAATCAAACAAAAGAAGAAAATTGCAGAGAGAATAGGAAGGTTTTTATAGTATTTTTACCATAAAATGTTTTTGTGGCATGGCGGTTGCTGATAGCTAAACTGGCATGCACTTGCCTATAATGGTTCCTTAACCGTAAAAGCAGCCGTTGGATGCGCCATTTTACTTTCGTCATCAGACGCCACCCACTGCTGACGTAAAAGCCGAAATGAGCGTAAACCCAACGGCTGCTTTTGCGGTCAAAACTACTATATTTCTGGTAAACAAGAGGAGTGGTTGATCTCCGAACTTAACCAGGGTATTTAAAATCGAAGCAGAAATTTGAAAAGCAATATTGCGGCGATTTGGACTACATGCAGACGGGGTGTCAATGAACTGGGTAAGTTATCTTAGAAAGAAACAATGACGTGTCGACCTACAATTACTTTTGCAACATAATACAGTAATATCATTTGACCTATTTGTCAAATGCAGCGATGAAGAAACT
Source organism: Phascolosoma agassizii (assembly GCA_035593235.1). Taxonomy (NCBI): domain Eukaryota; kingdom Metazoa; phylum Annelida; class Sipuncula; order Phascolosomatiformes; family Phascolosomatidae; genus Phascolosoma; species Phascolosoma agassizii. The sequence continues at coordinate 27,271 of JAVJHY011547993.1, read as the reverse complement.
TTTAACGGATTATTTGATGCTTTGGCTTAAAAATTGATCTTTCCGGTTTTTTCTAAAAATTTGCGATTTATCTTCCCACCCACCTATAAGCCAAAAGGCTTATTATGCAGATTTTAGATTTTTAGTAGCTAACAACGAAGAACCTATAGAAAGTAGCTTTTCCAAGTGCATATCCCTTCCGAGTAATTGCAAATTGCAGCACTCAAACGGTGTTGAACTGAAAAGATCGAATGGATGAAGTCGGTTTAGACTTAAAGAACCGCATAGATTCACTACATTTATAATTCGTCCCGAAAGTTATCAAGAATGCCCTGTCTGCAGGTTAAAACCAACCTTATTCTGCCATTTCTTTTTGAGAGAATGCCGTTATGCTAAATATAAAATCTCAATTCTGAAATCTAAAATGTGCGATTTAACAATCTGCATTGGCTAGGTTGAAGGTTTTGAATTTAAGATATTCCAAGTCACGACATCCATATGCTGCCTGCCTTTTTAACCACCCCATCTTATTAATTGAGGCCTTCCATTGATGCTGAGGCCATTTTATTTTCCCAAACGCAACAATCCCATCGAATTCACTCCTAACAGTCTTAGCCGGGATCTTTAATTCCGCAAAACTAGTTTCCTCAGCTAACGCACACCAGCTGAGAAAGCCAATCCTTGCTTGCTCTTTCCATTCTGCTGGAGGATTCAGAAAAACCATCGGCAAAGGTGTTAATCGCTACGATTCCTGAAATGAGTTCTGCGAGTCTCATGCATTTACTTGCACCATTGGCCATGGAGCAACTGCAATCTATTCAAAATGCCATATCCCAGATTCTGACATTAATCAGGAGATTATTGCTGCTAAGCAAGCACAGATTGAAAGATTTAAAAAAGAAATCGAAGATCTGTAATTCCACGTTTTTAGAAATTAATTTGCCCATTTGGGGATTAAAAAAAGGTTTTAAGAAAGCCATACAACTATTTAAATGAACACTGTCATATTTTGGAATTGAGATGACAGATTTTAGACATTATGTCTTGTCCTTACTCCCGATCAGCTCCACAACCAAGCTCCTCTCCTCTTACAAGTAAGAGTGTATTTTAATATTGTTTTGTGGTGTTTCATATTTAGAAAATTAGACGGTGACCAGCTCGATACAAAACAGAATACATTTGATGTTAGAGTCGTCCTTTAATCGTTCGAAAATAGCCTGAATATGAGTCATGAAGAACGTTGAAGGAATTAATGACGCTTAAACCTAGTCGCAATTTAGCGGCACTTGTAAAACACCTTCAGCAGACGTAATTTCACCGAATTCTTTTGGAAATCCTTTAAATACAAAAGAACAGCGGAATTTCGCATCCATGGTGGTCACTGCGGTGGTTGATCCTCTGGATGAGCGACAGTATACTCGGGATTGGCATTCCCGCTGTAAAGAGGTTTGACCAGCTTCCGCTCTCTAAGAAACAGGGAGAGAGTCATTGCAGGCTACGTATGGAAATGAGGTAATTCGCGATGACGCTTGTGAGGGCCCCATTCCGTATTCGGTGTTCCAACACAATTGCAGAAAACGGTGTTGCCTGTTTGAACGGACCTTCAAGCAGTTAGAATACAGTTCTGGAGACAGAGTTCGGAGCTGCATTAAAGTAATTGAGGTTGTAGAGTTAAATGAAAGACCATCACAATGGGAAAAACGAGTGTAGAAGTAAATAAAAAGAACGACTTGGTTCTTCTTAAACTTTCGGGAGACTGGAAGCTTGGCCCCGGCACTCCAAGTTTTACACAACTTAACCTAGGTTCACAGCTCAATGGAGAGAGCTCAGTTTCTTTCGAAGTCAGTCAATTGGGTAGTTGGGACAGCGGGTTATTGGTCTTCATCATGAATGTTATGAGGTTTTGCTGCGAACAAAATATCAGGCTTGACCTAAATTCGCTCCCCGATAGCGTACGGAAACTCATTCAGTTAGCCACGGCTGTACCTGAACAGGAAGATGCTCGTAAGGAGAGTCATCAGGCTAATTTTATTACCCGTTTAGGGGAAGGGAGTATTAAGCAGTTCGAAGGAGCGCTTGAAATGCTCTCTTTCGCTGGAGACTGCACAATGAGTTTTTTTTCTCTAGTCACTGGCAAGGAGAAATTACGCTGGCGTGACTTTTTCGCCATTGTGGAAGAATGTGGTCCAAGAGCCCTACCAATTACTACATTAATCAGTTTTCTTGTCGGGCTCATCATTGCCTTTCTTGGCGCGGTTGTCCTCCAGAGAATGGGGGCGGAAATCTACGTTTCTTACATTGTTGGCTACGGAATTTTAAGAGAGATGGGTGCTTTAATGGTCGGGGTTATCATGGCGGGCCGTACTGGCGCAGCGTTTGCAGCAGAAATTGGCAGTATGAAAGTTTCTGAGGAAATCGATGCCTTCAAAACACTGGGTATTTCCCCGATTGACTTTATTGTTCTACCGCGAATGCTAGCACTTCTGGTAATGATGCCATTATTGGTATTGTACGCCGATTTTGTCGGTGTTATTGGGGGATATTTTGTCGCTTCGATGATGCTTGATATTTCATCACACCAGTTTTTCTCGGGAATGAAAGAGGTTGTCGGGGTATCCGATCTGGCTCTTGGCATTATTAAGAGCATGGTTTTTGGTGCCATTGTTGCTTCCGCTGGTTGTTTGCGAGGAATACAGTGTGGTAATAATTCGGATGCTGTCGGGCTAGCTACAACGTCAGCAGTGGTTACCAGCATCACGCTCATCGTTATTTCAAATGCACTAATTGACTGGCTCGCCGCAGTTTATGGTTTCTAGAGCGTGGAAATCAAAACGGATGCCAACATAAGTGCATTTTCTACAATGTATCATCCTCAAAACCGTAATTTTTATGATTGACCAAGGAAAGGATAGCAAATGGCCCCATATCACGGTCACCGGGTTACAAATGGCCTATGGATCGTTCGTGGTCATGCGTGAAATTAATTTTCAGGTTGCTCATGGTCAGATTTTAATCATCATGGGCGGCAGTGGTTGTGGGAAAAGCACGCTACTCAAGCATTTGATCGGGTTAAAGGCCCCGTCCAAAGGAAAAATCTTTTACGAAGGGAAGAATTTTGATCGTGCAGATGACGCGGAAAAGGATCAGATGCTGCGCACGTTCGGGGTCCTTTATCAGGGAGGTGCCCTTTGGAGCGCTATGACGTTAGAAGAGAATGTGGGGCTGCCACTAAAAGAATATACAAAATTGGGCCCATCGAAGATAAAGGAGGTGGTGTCATTAAAGCTTGCCCTGGTTGGATTAAAGGGTTTTGAAAATTATTATCCCGCAGAAATTAGCGGTGGGATGCGCAAACGTGCCGGCCTGGCGCGTGCGATGGCATTGGATCCTGAAATTCTTTTTTTTGACGAACCATCGGCTGGCCTAGACCCAATGAGTTCTAAGCGATTGGATGACTTAATCCTTGAGCTTCGAGATAGTCTAGGCACGACAGTTGTTGTTGTTACTCATGAATTAGCGAGTATCTTTGCGATAGCGGATACTGCCATTTATTTAGACGCAGATACACGGACGATGCTTGCTCAGGGAAATCCTCATGAGTTACTAAAAAATCCGCCAGATCCCAAAATACAAGAATTTCTAATGCGAGGGGAAGAGCACATCAAGAATGAATGAGCAAAAAACAAAATATTTTCCAGCAACATTGCGATCAAAAATAGGCATGCATGCTAGACGCATCCGCTCAAGAGCGGGAAAGGAATACATAGGGGCAATGCAATTGTTTCCCACCGGTATATCAGAACAGGATCGATAAATCTACGAATTTTTTCCTCAAAATTAAGCCCTAATCTGGATTTGAAATTGGCTCTGGAATTTCAATTGACAAGACCATAGGAATAAAAAGTGAGAGGATACAGTTTATGAGTAAAAAAGCGAGTCCAACGCTAATAGGCACATTTGTTCTAGGTGCGATTCTCTTGATCGTTATCGGATTTGCTTATTTAGGTACCATCGAATGGTTGGATGAGAGTCGAGAGCTTGTTCTCTTTTTTGACGAGTCCGTGAGTGGACTCGACATTGGATCTCCAGTCAAGTACCGGGGCGTACCAATCGGCCAAGTAAAAAAAATTCTCATTCGTTTACCCAATCAACCTCCGGAACACGCACACATCCCAGTTGTCGTTAAGGTCTATCCGAAAACGCTTAAGAATCTAGATGGACTTTACAGCGAGGACGATCTGGAAAGTGAGGAGAGGCATATGAAAAACGTCGCCTCCGGAATGCGCGGGCAATTAAAGGTTGAAAGCTTGATTACAGGACTTTATTACATCGAAATCGATTTTTGGGCGAAGGCTCCACCTCCTGTGTGGATCCAAGCTTTGGATAGCAGACGCTACAGGGAATTACCGACCGTCCCATCACCTTTTGCTGCGATCGGGCAAAGCGCTGATCAAATTCTTGCACAATTAGGTGTCATTGAATGGGACAAATTGGTGGAGAATATTAATCAGCTTACAAATAATCTTCGTAGGATTACTGATGATTTTGATATAACCGAGCTTACGGACAATCTGAATAGTGCCATAAGAGCAATTGAAACGCGTGTTTCCGATCAGAAAATCAGCGACTTAATTTCGAGTCTAAACGCAACAGTAGTGTCCATACAAGATCGTTTCGCTGACAAGCAATTGGATCAAAGCATCGAAAAATTGAATCAACTATTGGACAACTCGAATAGTTTTGTCTCTAAAACGAACTCACAACTTGGACCAATGGTAAAGGAACTAAGAATAGCAACATCTGACTTACAAAAAGTGTTGCACGGGGCACGGTCTGCCCTGGATACCGTAGAAAATGCCGGAAAGAGCGCCCAGGGGTTTCTCGCTTCTGACTCGTCCTTTCGATTCCGCCTCGAGTCAGCTTTAACTGAATTCGCATCAGCCGCAAAGTCTGTAAGACAGTTAGCCGATCAGCTGGAACGTAACCCAAAATCGATTATTACGGGAAAATTCAATGACTGAGTATTCAAGAAGGCAATTAATTAACCATTTTTTTCATGTTGCTGGCTTAGTTTTGATTGCTTCGACAATCAATGGATGTGTGAATCTTAAACCACAACCTGACCCAACACGGTATTTCATTTTAGGCAAAGCTTCATCTGCTAATAGTAAACAATCCGGCTCTATGCGGGTTGCTTTAGATCGAATCCGCCTTCCTGCCTACCTGAAAACGCAGAAAATTGTCACCAGGCTGGGCCAACACGAAATTGTTTATGCTGAACACTACCGATGGACTGAAGATCTTGACCGATCGATCGCCAGAGCAGTTCGTGGCCATCTACGGTCAAATCCCAAAGTGAAAAGCATTTCAGTTTACCCATGGAACGATTCTGCTATCCATGATTATCGCGTAAAGATACGAATTCATCAATTCGAAGGGGATATTCAAGGGAAGGTATCTCTTGTCGCGGATTGGTGGATCATCAATGGAGCAACTGGAAATGTCGTAAAAAGTAATGGAATCGAATTCACGGGTTCATGGAACGGTTCTGATTACCCTGGACTAGTTGAAGCTATGAGCGAATTACTCCTTCAACTTTCAGGGGAGATTTCGGAAAATTTTAATGAACGTCCACTATGAATTTTGAAATTCGCGAATTCACTTGATGAAGAAAATTAGAGGGCCTTTTACGATTGGCTCCATTATAGTTTTTCAATCCAAATAGTTGCACAGGTTGCACGAGATCCTTGTCTTAATCTTGCTGCTAATCATAATCTCTTAGAGTGTGTTTTAAAATAGTTTGATATTATTTCATGCTTAGATTTGGGTCAGGTTTTGACGATTAGATGGCGACAGGATCGGTGGAATATTAAAATATTTCGATGTTCCTGTTGCTAGTTAATCATTCAAAGAAGGCCTGAAGATAAGTCGTGAAGAATGTTGAACAATTTTAAAAATATGCTCTTAGAAATAAAGGATTAAGGATCAAGGAATCTCAACATGTGTAATTTGTATTCTGAAACCTACCTCCTTAATCAACCAACCTATAGAGATGAACGAAGAATTACACCCATTGCTAAGCTTTTACACACAGAATGAGTTAACATCGGCAGAATTCACGCGAGTCGCAGGCGCCGAAATCCCGGAACCGTACCATCATCTACTAGTTCATAACGGCGATATGACCCCAATGTTAGAGAACTACTATGAACAAAAAATCCACCTTAATATCTTAACTGAAATCAAGGCGCGCCTATTATACTCCAGGAAGGTTTTACTGGTACTCGATTCTCCAAAAAAACCGGTAGAGTTTGGCGCGATTCAGATTTATCTAGACCAATTTTCTGCGATGGCTCAGCAGCTGATTGTCGAAGGGCATCGTCCATTGGGTACCATCTTGCATCAACAGAAAATTCAACATAACTCCCGCCCAACATCATACTTCAAGCTTATTAGCAACAAGGAGATCACGGAAGTCTTGGCGCTTGGCGAACCGAAAATGCTTTATGGCCGCTGCAATGTCATCCGGGATAGTAATGGTGGGGCACTGGCAGGCATTGTCGAGATTTTACCTAATATAAGCAAAGAATGAGTCTATCGATTTTCAGAAATTAAATTGTGCACCTCAACCTTCTTTATCTCTTACATTCAAGAGATTATGATTTATGGCAAGATTAGGAATAGATACCAGTGTTGATCGCAGAGCCGAAAGTACTGTACCCCGTGAATTTATAATATTTCGTCAAAGTTGCATGCATTAAAAACTGCGTTTGCAAGGAATACGAGCTTTGGTAGGCCCAAATGCGGAAGTAAAAGTTACCAGCGTTCCTTCGAAAGGTGTGTTCAACCATTCTCGCCGAATCATAAAATTGCCCTGCTAGCAATTGTTACAAGGGGTAAGTAAAGTTTACCCTGAAAATGCCTTTGGATAATAGGGCCTTGTATTAAAAACATTTTCGCGCTAAATTTTGAATCCAAGATACGCAGGTAAGAGTGTTTTCGAAAAATACGAAAAGCCTTTGCCACCCTAAGGGCCCGGTCAGAAATAAATTAACATTTAAAAGCGCAACTTTAACATTATCTTCCGTCAAGGTTCATTCACAAAATCCTCAAATTAATGCTGTTAGTTCTCCGGTTATGCTCTGTCGCCTCGACAAAATCTAATATCATATTGTAAAACGCCAATTTATTTCTGATCGGGCCCTAAACATCCCGTTATTGAGGGGCAGGACAATTGCAAATGCGTGTCTTTGGCCTCGCGAGAGTGGGACGGCTGAAAAGGTTTTTACAAAAAGATTTAATAGTAAGTTATAACGTTCTGATTTGCAGATGGTTAACCATGATTCCTACGATGCAGTAATAATTGGTGGCGGTCCTGCTGGGGCGACAATTGGTGCCTTTCTTGCACAAAAAGGATGGCAAGTTTTGATCCTGGAAAAGGAAAAATTTCCACGGTATACCATTGGGGAATCAATGCTGCCGTTCTGCTATTTTCCGCTACAGCAAATCGGGGTTATTGACAAGATAAAAGCCGCAACTTTTATCAAAAAGCACAGTGTTCAGTTTGTCCGTAAAGATGGTGAGTCAGCACTGCCTTTCTATTTTTCCGATCATATCAAAACCTCAGCCGCGACTACCTGGCAGGTGGAACGGGGTGAGTTCGATCGGATGCTACTCGACCATGCTAAGGAAAACGGCGTTAAGGTTTTTGAATCAACCCTTGTGAAAGATTTTAAGAGAAGTGGTCGGAACAAAGTGGTTGGCGTTAACGCTCGAGATAGTAAGGGAAAGGAGCTCGATATTTGTGCACAAGTCACAATAGACGCAAGTGGCCAACATTCTTTTTCTGCATCCCGTAACGGGTGGCGGTTCAAGGATCAGAAATTGCGAAAAATTGCTATTTGGACCTACTACGAAGGCGCAAAACGTGATCCAGGAATAGATGGGGGAGCGACGACAATAGCGTATCTAGATCAGAAAAATTGGGTATGGTATATCCCGTTGCAAGATAACAAAGTCAGTGTCGGCATCGTCGGCGATAAAGACTACTTGTACGCGGAGACACGGGATCCTGGAGCTGTTTTTGAAAAGGAGATCCCAAAAAATCTGTGGGTCCAGGACCATTTGAAGTTCGCTCAGCGGATAGATGATTATCGGGTTATGGGAGATGTCTCGTATCGTTCACGATACTGCGCAACAGATGGGCTAGTGCTTGTTGGCGATGCCTTTGCGTTTTTAGATCCCGTATTCTCTTCTGGGCTTTACCTCGCCTTTCAAAGCGGAATTCTGGCAGGTGAAGCGATCCACAGAGCTCTTCACTCGAGGGACTTAAGAGCGTCTCAGTTCACCCGGTACAGCACGGAGTTGTGCGCAGCTCTGGAAGCCATGCGTAAACTTGTGTATGCATTTTATGACCCGAGTTTTAGTTTTAGTGCGGTGATCAAAGAATATCCCCATTTGAAAAGCGACCTTACCGATTGTCTGATTGGCAATCTCGACAAAGATTTTAGCAATTTATTTACCGCGTTAGCAGAGTTTGTCGATTTACCGGAACCGTTAGATTACGGCCGTCCATTTGTAATACCCGAATGAAGATTATCCAGATTACTGCAGGAACTGGAAATTTTTATTGCGGCACTTGCTTACGTGATCATATGCTGGTTAGATGTCTTCGAAAACTAGGTCATGATGCCCTTATGGTGCCGCTCTATCTACCGCTGGTCACCGAAAGCTTTGATAATCATCAATCGCCCCTATTTTTTGGTGGTATTAATGTTTATTTACAACAAAAAACTCAGTTCTTCAGAAAAATCCCACAGTGGCTCGATCGCGTCTTTGATTCCAGGGGTTTGTTAAAGCTCGCCGCCAAGAAGGCTGGCTTAACGGAGCCATATGACCTAGGAGCACTAACCCTGTCGACATTAAAGGGAAAAGATGGCTTTCAATTCAAAGAGTTGAACCGACTAATTAAGTGGTTAAAGACGAAAGATCGGCCCGATGTCGTCTGTCTATCTAACGCATTATTACTTGGGTTTGCGAGTTCGATCGAGAAAGAGCTTAATGTACCCATCGTATGTTCACTTCAAGGAGAAGACTGTTTTCTTGACAATCTTCCAGTGCCTTATTCAGACCAATGCTGGTCTGTTTTGAGAGAGTACATTAGCAAAGTCCCTGCCTTAATCGCCGTAAGCCAGTACTATGCGGACAGGATGCAAGCCCGTCTCAATATACCTTCCGATAAAATACATGTAGTCTACAATGGCATCGATTTGGATGGCTTTGATCATCTCAATTCAACCTCATCGGAACCCGTAATTGGCTATCTTGCTCAGATGATACCTGGAAAAGGGTTGGAAACGCTAGTCGACGCGTTTATTGTGTTAAAGAAGAAAAGTCAAATTCCGAATTTGAGGCTTCATGTTGCTGGCAGTCTCGTGCCGAAAGACCACCCATTTTTGAATCGAATGAAGGCTAAAATTTCCGCTGCGGGATATAGCGATTATGCCCAATTCCATGCTAACATTGAACGGCATGAAAAACTAAAGTACCTAAGTGAGTTAGCTGTTTTTTCCGTTCCAGCGACTTATGGTGAATCATTTGGACTTTATGTGATCGAAGCCCTTGCCGCCGGGGTCCCTGTTGTCCAACCCCGGCACGGCGCCTTTCCGGAGATTTTAGAAATGACCCATGGAGGAATTCTATACAACCCTGATAGCCTGGATTCCTTCGTCGCTAGCTTAGAAACGCTTCTATTGAACAAAAAGGAACGCGAACGGATGGGGGCTCAAGGGAAAAAAGCTGTTTTTGACGAATTTAGTGATGAGAACATGACCCAAAATTTTTTAAAGATCCTAAAAACCGTGTGTATAAGCTAGGGGTTGATCAAAAATTAGACCCTTATTTCGGTTGTGAAACTAGCAGCACGGTCTTCGTACTGCTATAAATTTTTTCGTCAAGATTTTTTCCCGCGTAAACGGAAGAGAAGTCGTTGAAATGAACAAAAAAGCCCAATATGACATCGAATAACCATCCGGGAATGCTCTGGCTAGGGTACGCCTTAATGACCGTTACATTTTGGGGTTTATATGGTGTATTTCTGCATAGCGGTCAGATGAATATGGCCGACCCACTTAACGGACGATATAAAGCTTTCTTAATTGTTGGAATTGCTTACTTTCTTACTGCAGTTTTGGCGCCATTAGTTATTCTTACCTTTAAAGGGGCGTCGTGGTCCTTTCCCATTAGGGGAACAATGTTTTCATTAACAGCCGGAATCGTAGGTGCCGCCGGTGCATTTTGCGTTTTACTCGCATTTGGGGCTAAAGGGACTCCCAGTGTTGTTATGTCTATTATCTTTGCCGGTGCTCCAATAATTAACGCGATTGTAGTATTGATTCTTCATCCACCAGTAGATGGTTGGAGGTCAATTCGGCTGCCCTTTTTTATTGGAATATTATTGGCCGCTCTCGGTGGTTTTCTTGTGACTTTATACAAACCTCCACCAGGCCCTGGCGTACGAATTACATCACCAAATATTCAGACCGCGCCTGGTAGAGAATAAAATAAATAGACGTTTACTAGCAGATGGAGGAATGCACCTGGTTCAGCAATTTTTCTAAAGTTTTCCCCAAGCAAACGGACGCGCCAATATCAAAATCGTAAATCATATATTTATTTAGTTTATGTCCGAAAAGCCCCCCCTTCTTAAACTGATTGATATTTCAAAGCAATATCCGTCTCCTGATAATTCCAGGGAATCATCGCCAATTCTCAAGGATTTGAATTTTGGCCTTGAAGAGGGACAGTCCGTGGCTATCGTCGGCCCTTCAGGCTCTGGAAAAAGTACCCTTCTGAATATTATTGGTGCTATTGACCGGCCTACCTCTGGCCAGGTACTTTATGACGGAAAAGATATTGCTACGTTTTCGGACAATGAACTTTCTTTGTTTCGTAATCGAAAGATCGGTTTAATCTTTCAGGAACATCATTTGTTACCTCAGTGTTCGGTACTCGAGAATGTATTGCTGCCAACTCTGGTTCCGGGTAATGCGTTGACGGCCCAAGGAGCAAAAGATAGAGCGAAAAGTTTATTACAGCGGGTCGGGCTTGACCATCGCCTGAGTTATCGACCCGCTCAACTTTCAGGTGGGGAACGTCAACGGGTTGCCGTTGCGCGAGCGTTTATTAACAGACCACGCCTGATTCTTGCAGACGAACCCACAGGAGCCCTTGATCGTCAGACCGCGACCGAACTGGGCTCCTTGCTCATCGAACTGAACCGTGAAGAAGGCATCACCCTCATGACGGTAACGCATTCAAGCGAACTCGCGAATAGAATGGAAAATGTGTATGAACTCAGCGACGGTTTATTAACCTAAATTCGGCAGTTGAAATCGCAAATTGGGCAATTTGAGCTCAAAAATTCAACTGCGGCGCAGTTAAAATTTTCTCATAAAAGGTGAATTTTAAATAGATGTTACCTGTTTATTTAAAGATGCATACATATAATTAATCGCTTCAGCTGCTATTGGTAGGATTAATCCTCTCAACGCCAAATTCTGGTTAGTAGGAGGACCCTGGTAGGCGAAATAGACATTCAATTAGTGGAGGGCAAAAAACAAAATCCATGACAGGCCAACTTTAACATCACCTAGCCTGAGTAATTCATGCGATTTCTACTGCGAACGCATATATTACTTTATCTAAAAGAGTTATGAAGAACCGGCGACCTAAAAATAGTTCACGCTTCCATCGCCTTCGAAACCTTCATAACTCGTTGATCCAAAGCAAACAAAGTAGTCTCGTAACGAAATCTCATGAATTATTCAGGCTAGTGGGGTTGCTACAACTTTGCGATTTGTTAATGTGCTCCCATAGTCATCGAATATTCCTTGAGAGCTGCTTCGTCATCGTCAAGGCGAAACTTGAACTTAATAGAGAGCAATAAAGTTTCGAATGTGAATTGTAAATAATAGTCCACAAGGAACTGGGATCTCATGGGGTGTCCCGAGCAAGGTTGAAAAATTTTTGCTATAGGATAGGATGAGATCCCGGCTGTCGATGTAACAAATGACGGCCTCCCCTTACAAAACCTGGATCCGTGACGGCATTCTAGCCTAATAGATTGTATTGTCTTTTTACCTGAAACTCCCGCTTCAACAGGGCCACTGCCAATTGGCAAGCCTTTGTTAATGAAATCAAAGTAAAATCCATACATTTTCAAATTCCTTTCGAAAATCGGTCCGAACTTAGTTTTGAAATTAGCTCTAACGTTTGTATTTTGTATTAGCAGGGGATAAATATTTCTGAAACTTAGGCTTGCAGAAGGCTTTAGGAAAAGGATTACGGCGAAAAATGGAACTGGACTATCTCGTATTAGCGGCGCACCCGGATGACGCGGAGCTTTACTGTGGTGGCACTATTATAAAAATGAGGGAAAAGGGGTATGCCGTCGGCATACTTGACCTCACCCGTGGAGAGGCGGGGACGCTAGGGTCTCCAGACGAACGAGACCAAGAAACGGATCACGCCAATCAAATTCTTCTACCTTCTTATCGGCAAAACTTGGGGCTACCAGACGGTGGATTATGTGATGATCTCAAAACCCGTAAGCTGATTGTGGATGTTCTTCGCCAATATAAAGTGAAAATTTTGATTGCCCCTATGGGGCCTTGCCGACACCCTGACCATACAAGCGTTTACCATTTAGCAAGAAGCACCTATTTCTTTTCTGGGGCTGGGAAGTTCCCCTCAACTCATTCTCCATGGCGCCCCATGAAGTTAATTCATCATCTTGAATTCCAGGATCGAACCCCTTCATTTGTTATCGATATCACAAAAGAATTTGAAAGAAAAATGCAGGCGATCGAGTCCTATACCACTCAATTTTATAATCCGGACAACCTTGAAGAAAAAACCCTGGTTGCTTCAAGACGCTTCCGAGAGCGTATGATTGCTCGTTTTAAGTACTACGGCAATCTCATTGATTGCGACTACGGTGAACCGTATGTTATTGACGAAATATTGAGAATCGATGACCCGCTCAAAAATAGTCAAGGAAATTAACCTTATGAAAATCGGTATAATTTGTTACCCGTCCATCGGTGGTTCCGGATTGATCGCCACCGAACTTGGTGTTAGTCTTGCAAAAATGGGACACCAAGTCCACTTCATTTCCTACTCAGTTCCCTTCAAGTTACCCAAGTTCGAACGCAATATTTTTTTTCACGCTGTGGACCCAGTGAATTACCCATTGTTTAATCAGACTCTGTATACCTTCTCGCTGACGGCCAAGATTATTGACGTTATCCGGGAATATAAGCTTGACCTTATCCACGCTCACTACTCGATACCCCATTCCCTCTGTGCCCATTTAGCACGGGAAGTTCACGGAAAGGAATTTAAAATAATAACCACTCTGCATGGAACCGATGTTACGATCGTGGGACAGAATAAGCCCTTGTTTTCATTGAATAAATATGCCATTGAGCAAAGTGATAAAGTTACCACAGTATCTGAATTTCAGAGCAACCTTACCCTGCGCCACTTTGCCATAAAGAAGGATATTAAAGTGATCTATAATTTTGTCGATACTGATGTATTCAAACCTCGTGCAGGAAACGGAACATCGTGCTTGGGAAGCGGAGAGGAAAAGATTATTATGCACATCTCAAATTTCAGAACTCCCAAAAATCCTGTCGGTGTTATAAAAACTTTTTACCACGTTCAAAAACAGATTACTGCTAAACTTGTTCTCGCTGGTGATGGTCCTGGAATTGGAGAAATTAAAAATTTATGCAAGGAGTTTGATATCTGTAAATCTGTTTGTTTTCTGGGAAAGATTGACAATGTGGAAAATTTAATTCCGATGGCCGATTGCGTTCTACAGCCTAGCTATCTGGAGTCGTTTGGAATGGTCTTGCTTGAAGCTATGGCTTGCGAAGTACCAACGGTAAGTAGTAATGTGGATGGAATCCCGGAAGTGGTTATCCACGGTGAAACGGGTTTTTACGGGCATCCTGACCACCATGAAGATTTGGCTGACCATATTGTCAGTATTTGCTCGTCAAAAGAACTTGCTCAGCGTCTCGGGAAGAATGGGCGCCAACGTGCGATAAGGGAATTTCACAAAGATATCATGGTTTCCCGTTACCTCGATACGTACCACAAGGTTTTGGAATGTTAGATTAAATTAAACCGGGCAATTACGCAATATCACTCCACCAAGGTTGATCATTTCTGAGGTAAAATCCATCCCTAAATGCCGTAAAAAAGTATTTCAATAAGGGATGAACGACCTCTTTGCCTGAGTTATCCGGTGCAAGGTTAATTTGTGCGGCGTAAGTAGCGTGATCGGCTCCATCTACAAGAATATGATACCACGGCTGATTACGATCCGGTTGAGTATGGTTCGATTCGTACCAAGGCCTACTGGCGCTACAAGTCATATCGAAATCGACAACCACACCTCTATAACCATATTGTTTATGCTGAATTAGCTCGCCGGACGTAAATAACGGAAGAGTGTCGATCCTTTCACTTTCACCCCATTTTTCCTGCTCGCAGTCCGAGAAATTGAAGAGGTGATTATTTTTCATTAGATGCAACAGATCAAGCATGAAATGGCTATTCAATCGATCGTTCTTCAATTGATAAGCACGGATTAAATTGCGTATTACATGTTCTATGATACTTAATGAAGATGTTTCCTGGTTTAGCGTTTCAAATAAATGAAGCGATGTTGCTTTGGCGATTAGCTTAATTTCTTTTTCATTTATGACCTGTCCACCGTTAAAACAGTCGACGAAAAGCTTATTTCTACCGACGCGAACACGGGCCAAAAAATGTCCTGGGAAATTGCATCCTTCTATGTGCAAACCAACGCGGTGCCCAACAAGCATATATACGACCGCAAGGCTAATCGGAATTCCCAGTTTCTCACGCACAACGGAAACAAGGTTGCTATTTTTCGGATGATAATAATCGGATTCTACACCATTGAATCCTTTTTCCTTAAATAAAAATTCCGCCAAGCTAAAAGCATCTCGTTCGGTATATTTTGCACAGTATTCTCCAGCAAGTTCATCCAGTAGAGATTTGAGTTTATAGGGATACATTCTTCCCAACTGGAAATCACATATCAGGTTGTGTGCTTTTTCGAGCTGTTCATACTCGTCTTGAATCCCAAACCATGAAGACCATTCCTGCCTTAGCCACGTCCTTCTAAGATCTTCTAATACAGGTTTCAGTACTCTTTTCTGGGAAATATCCAGTGGGAGTTTCAAGCGCCCTATCTCTTTCTCTAGAGTGGGGCCAAATTTGTATATTTCGCTCACGATCGATTCTCGAATCGAGAGTGATTCGTCATCCAACAATTTCAACAAGTGTGGTAAGCGGCTCAAAACAGACATAATCTCCTGAACGTTTTATTATTTTATGGATTTCCTTTGTCTAGGGATTGTGATGAGACATGATTTTTTGGCCTCATAGAAATAAAGAGGCTATTTTTACACTACAAAATTAAGCCGCAATTAATTATTTGCAATAATAAAAAAAAAGATTGGAGCCTCTTATAATAATTCTTCCGGCAGCTGTTTAGCCAAAAACGTATGTTTATAATTTTCATATGTAAGGAATTTAGGATTAATTACATGCGAATCTAGGCCAGCCTATTCAATACCCGAACTCCAACCCAAATCTTATTTCGGAATGGGAGGTTTGATTTCTTAATTTCCATTAAAATTTATGCGAACATGCAGGTTTAGGCCATTAAGATCTCAACTTTTTGAATTCAGGTTCAAAAAATGGTCCAAAAGCTAATCTGTTAATATCCATAGCAGTAACTAAAATTCTAGATTTTCATTTTCAACTAGTTATATAAAACGGCGGGGGAAGACTCGTTTTGCGCATGAATCTCTAAAGTAGCCCAATGCTAAAGTCGATTCACAATATCCCCTATACTACGAAGGATTGGCCTTTTCTCCATCTCGCGAGCCTCTCCAATGTTTACTATTTACCAACGAATCGATATTATTTTATTTTTACCCTGAAACGGTTGTATATAGATAACCCTGATATTCAATCAGAGGGTAATGAAAAATATTCTCCCCTCCCTTGTTGGTTACCCCCATCAGAGTTCTGAACCCTAATGTCACGTTTCCTGGTAGACAAAGTGCAGCTGGTGAAGGGCCATTCATGTCTAAGAGCATGTTTTTAAAATAATTTACTCTTCTTAATCTCCCATGTTCAAGCCATCTTTTAATGGTTAAATCACGACCTTAACATAGAAATATTGCAATATTCCTATCTTCCGGTCGCAATTCAATCGTCCAAACCTGGCCTAAATCTGAGCAATAAATAAGAATAATCTATTTTAAAACACACTCTAAGGTTTTTCATTTAAATCGTTGCAAAGGTCGCATAAACCTTTTTCTTAATCGCTTTTTTAATCATATCATGTTAGAAACCAACTAGTAAAATATATGATTAGGATCAAGAGTCTTAAAGAGTGCAATGCAATTTCTGAATACCTATAAATAGTGTACTCAGTACTGTTAAGAATACGCTAACTGGGGGGAATTGAGCAACGGGCTAATATTTGAAATGCCGTTGTCTGAGGGGGTGATTTAAAAATTGGCTAGAATTAATTTTTAAGCCATCTTTGAACGATTAAATTACGAGTACTATATCGAAATATTTCAATCTTACTACGCCCAAGTCGTCACATAATCATTTTAAAATTGCCTAAACCTAAACATGAAAAAATATTAAAGTGCTCTTTAGGATCCCCTTACAGCCGATTAATACACTTGAATAGGCGATTTAATAAACTAACGTGACATTTTAGAACTATTTTTCAAAAACCTTCCAATTATCCGATAGTTTTTTCTCAGATTTTCATTTTTGATATTTTCGCATTTTGTTTTTGCTGCCGAAACATGCGTTAAATAATTCTCATATAAAAAATTCCAAAGCTTAACAGTTTTGGCCATTGGCAACTAGATACGCTCGGCCTAAGTATCCTTCCGGAGTGCACCTCCCGAAGGACTTACGCCGAGCGTATCTAGCAAGCTTATTCTGCAGAATTTTTAAGACAAGAAAAACGGCAAACGCACCCACCACGAACCATGCATTCTTCATGATCAATTTCTGAATTAGTAAGTCTGGATAACAATTCGATATCAAACTGACAAACTGCAGAACAACTTTTTGCGATATCATGATAGACGCAGTTAGTGGCCTCAATTTTTCCGTCTTTTAGTTCAGCCTCATAGCCTAGTTCGTTCATTATCTTAACAACTTCTTCAAGCAATGCCGCACCTTCTTTGTTACGTACTCTTGCAAGTAATGAAGGAGTTACCATCGATGCAAGCTCTTCCAAAAATTCTTTCAGCCCATTTTCCCCTAATCTTTCATACAGATTTCCTATGAGAAGTGTGGAAAACCAGGAATATTGTTTCGGAAATAAATTCCTTCCTTCATCGGTGATCTTATAAAGTTGGCACGGTCGTCCAACAGTGCCCTCAGTTTCACCTCTGCAAACTAAGTTAAGCTCCAGAAGAGTGGTTAAATGTTGCTTTACAGCCGTTCGCGTAATTTTTAAATTTTCAGCAATGTTGTCAATGGTAAGGCCCTGCTTTTCTCTTAGCAGGACTTTAAGCAGATTTTGCTGGCGAGCTCCAAAGGCAGATAACATAAATAGCTCCAAAATTTTTTTGTTTTTTCTTGAATCCCATCAGAACCATTATAAATTTAAAATATTATAGCATATATATATGTTATAATAAAAAAAATAGCTAGCTCGATAGCCTTGAGTAAGTTTGCCCAATTGTTAGATAATTGATATTGGCAGTAAACTCAAAAGATTGGTTATAAATTTTAGCGGATGCAACCGAGTTTCTTCCTGATTCAAGATTCTGAAGTAAGGAGGCGAAAAGAAATAATTCATCAAAATTGTCATTCCCGTTTCATGCCAAATTCAATGGTAACTCAAATTGCAGCTGCCTCGTGTTCGCTTGGCTACTACTGTGATTTTGTTCAATCATTGCAATCTAATCTGGCAGAAACTTGGGCATATTATCGACGATTTATTTATTTACACGTCCTAAGAGCATGTTTTAAAATAGTTCATCCTTCTTCACAACTCATGTTCAAGCCATCTTTAAACGGTTAAATCACGACCATAACATCGAAATATTTCAATATTCCTACATTCTGTTCGTTATTCAATCGTCCAAACCTGGCCTAAATCTGACCAGGAAATAAGAATAAACTATTTTAAAACACGCTCTAAGTAAATTTCGGTCTAAATTTAACACCGGGTAACCTAACCTCAAATCTCGGAATTTCGAGGTCAAACAAACGCCACTGCAAAGTGGGCAGGTATTTAACCGTCGCCAGTGGAACGACCCTCACTGGTAGGCAAAAATGAAAGGGAGATCATCATGTGGAACGTTAAAAAAACAATAACACTAGCCACTACTTTTTCAGTTCTTCTTTCGGTAGCCACATCATCCAATACATACGGTAAAAACCCTACCCACCACCCAGATAATTTTCATTTTACTGGAGGCAAAAGAAACTCGCCCAGTATTGGATTCAATGCCGTAAGAATGTTGGTTGAAGGCCGAGAAACGTTTCGCCATGATACATTGGGAGATGAAGATTTTTGGGGCGGAGCCCTTAGACTACACCAAGCTATTGCCGGTGACGACCTCGGTGGGGTTGGCCCTGGAGTTAGTCCTGCGTTAGCATTGGCTGTTGGGCTAAAAGTTGATAGAAAAGCCCTCCCGAGGAGTTTACGGCGTGCCCTTCGTCGGGGGGAGGTCGATTTAGAAAGTCCAGAGACAACGATTGCATTGCTGCAACTCGACGCAGTATTAGGTGTTAAAGGTTTCTTTAATCGCGACGAACGGCTACAGTCGGTCGGTATAACCTGTGCACTCTGTCATTCCACTGTCGACGACTCGTTCGCACCAGGGATTGGCAAACGACGCGACGGTTGGGCTAATCGCGATTTGAATGTCGGGGCTATCATTGCATTATCTCCCAGCCTTGAACCTTTTTCGAATTTACTTAATGTGAGTGAAGACGATGTGCGGTCAGTTTTGAATAGCTGGGGACCTGGAAAGTTCGATGCGTCGTTGTTACTCGATGGGCAGGCGTTTGGCCCAGACGGCAAATCCGCTGCTACGCTGATCCCCCCTGCTTTCGGTTTGGCTGGGATAAATTTGCACACCTGGACCGGCTGGGGTTCAGTTACCCACTGGAATGCTTTCGTTGGGGTCCTTGAAATGGGGGGAAAGGGCATATTCTATGATCCCCGATTGGATGATAAAGAACGCTTTCCAATAGCGGCGGCAAATGGGTTTTCAAACGTGCGCAACGATCCTGATCTTGTCACTCCCAAGCTAGCAGGTTTACACTTTTACCAATTGGCGATACCGGCTCCTAAACCGCCCAGAAATTCATTTAACAAACGTGCTGCTAAGCGAGGAAAGAAACTGTTTTCTGGAAAGGCAAAATGCGCGGAATGTCACGTTCCGCCAATTTACACGGAGCCCGGATGGAATCTCCATACCCCAGAAGAGATCGGCATTGACTCTTTCCAGGCCGAGCGTGGTCCAGAGGACGGCTATCGCACATCTCCACTGGGTGGGTTGTGGACTCATACCAAAGGAGGCTTTTATCATGATGGTAGATTCGCAACGTTAAATGACGTCGTAAGTCATTATGACGATCATTTTTCGCTAGGCTTAGATACAGAGGAAAAGGAGGATCTCATAGAATTCCTCAAATCACTGTAGGAATGACACATAGCGCTGGGGTTGATTACATCGCTTTTTAGGTTTTATTTATACCAAGCTACGGCGCCATGGACTTAAAGTGGCAAGGCCGCAACCAAAGGGGGGCCACTCCAACTTTCTACCCTAGACATCTCGTTAGGGTGAAGAATACACTTGACAACGGAGACTTGACACATTAATCCGAAACACGAAAAGAATTCAAAATTCGAATGTTCTAAAAGCAAGCCTCGTCGGTTTGAAGCCGAGCTCCCTAGTTTTTCATGTAGGCCATTTTGGGGGATAAACCCTTGAAATAATGTCGGAATCCAAAAATATTCTGATGATTTCAGAATTGCTTTTTCAAGCCATGGAAAGCTTTATATTTTTCTAAAGTGTTAGTAAACCCTTGGCTGAAAATTAGTCGAGGCGAAAGAGCCGCATCTTGGCTAGAGCCGCTCATATGCCGTAGTGAAGTAATGGAAATAAGGGCCTATGTCCGGTCTTCCATTCGACATATGCCTTTTATTCGCAATTAAATTGTTTGATCCGCTATTAAATTTCTCCCTGCTTCAGGGCGATGCCCTTTTGGTTTAATTCATCTTCGAAGGCACAACTTCATCCAGTACAGCCAATGCACTCTGGAAGGACATACGCCGAGCGTATCTAGGATGACAGCGCGTTATCCTGCACCCATTTGATGAAGGCTTTTATAGCCTTTAATTCTTCATCGGTTAAACGGCTACGATAGGGAGGCATTTTTATAATTTGCTTTTTAAGAAATAATTGAGCAGCCGGATTGGTCTTAAAACGCTCCGGCACTCCATCTAAAATCCATTCGTCCAATTCGGTATCATTCTTAACGAGTTCCTGAAAATCTTCTCCGTCCCAACCGGGCACGTACCCTTTTAGTGAACCAGGATTGGCGATCCTTCCCTGTCCGGATGGGCCGTGGCATCCAAAACATCCCTTCTCGAATGCAATATCTTGTCCTTTGGCTGCTAACTTTGTTGGTGGATTACCAAACCATGAGACTGCTTTTAGGTAAGCAATGAGGTCCGAAAGTTCCACTTCAGTCAAGCGATCCTTGTACGCCGGCATCTGAATAATTGCTTTTGCCTTTTCCTGTATATATTCCGGTTTTTGAAGAAGCCGCTTCGGCGCACCTTCTAGAATCCATTCACGAATTTCGTCATCATTTTTCGCGTACATCATCAAGGTGCGCCCGCTCCAAGCAGGGACTTCGCCGATATCAGAGCCAGGGTTAAAAACACCGCCGTTTCCACCGGGGCCGTGACAGGCGAAGCAACCGTTTTGGAATGCAACCATGCGTCCTTTCTCAACAGAACCGAAATTAGGAGCGCGGACGATCCGCTGGATCCACCAACCGGCTACAATGAGTACACCGACAATTCCCACACTAAGTATCAAGGCCCACCGCCATTTTACCGGGACGGAGAATTTTTCAATCATCGAATTCGAGGAAGATTACTGATGTGGCTTGACCTTAGAGACCTGAATCGCTTGAATCCCTCCATGGTTAAAAACCTTTCCCTG
Source organism: Phascolosoma agassizii (assembly GCA_035593235.1). Taxonomy (NCBI): domain Eukaryota; kingdom Metazoa; phylum Annelida; class Sipuncula; order Phascolosomatiformes; family Phascolosomatidae; genus Phascolosoma; species Phascolosoma agassizii. Next base: position 5,954 of record JAVJHY011547993.1, on the reverse strand, counting down.
GACGACAACTGTCTCTGCAGCATGACCAGTGGTTTCTTTATAAGCGTCGGCGTTGTCATGATTTTCGACAACTAAATAGAGATGATTGTCGTCGGTGAGAATTCCCATGGGTAACCCTTTCTTGGCACAGGAAATGGCGCATTTTTTATGACTCGGTCCCTTCGCCTTGTGGCCGAGATAACAAGAAAGATCAACCACCTCTCCGGTTACACTTTGGGCCTGCTTATCTTGTCCGCTTTTGGAATGAGATCCGTCGTGATGGGAGCCCTCCTCATGATCAGAGCCTTTATGATCAGAGCCTTTATGATCAGAGCCTTTATGATCAGAGCCCTCGTGACTAGATTCTTTATGATGAGAGCCTTCATGATGGGATCCTTCGTGTTCACCTTGACCTTGTTGGCCATCTTGAGCAAAACTGATAGAATTAACAATTAGGTAAGAAACGAGTGCTAGGTATATTAGTTGCTTTTTCATAGTGCCTCCTTGAATTTTTTATGCCAATAGCAAATCTCTTTTCGGCCGTCCCACGTCAAGTGGAATTTCGCTCACAACATCTACGCAAAATGTGCCATAAGGAAAATAGAATTAAGAATGGACACATTTGTCCATGTTTGAATGCGGAAAGAGTTATGTCCGAATCTTGGTTCGAAAATAGTTTCCCATTGGCTCTAATGATTGAATACCTTGATAAAGATTGAATATTGTTGGTAGTAAGGATAATTTTTTGTATTTATAAGGGGATGAAGTCTAAATAAACGAACTAATCCATTGGATAATCTCCTTTATTTTAATTGTTGATTTGGGCTAATCCGGTGGCCAAAATTAAATAGTACATTACCGATTATATTTTCGGCTAAAAAATATCGGAATTTCAATATATCTTAGGCGTTTAGCTTCCGGTAAGGAGAATCTTTTATAGGTGTTTTCACAATTGGCCCTGGGCTGTTTTCTTCGGAACTCGCTCAAAGAGCGCATGCTAAAAATAATATATCCCATAATTGCTTAGCTTTTCCTCCAGCTCATTCGGAGGAATCGCGGATACTTAAATAGAGTTATTAGCCGCTGTAACGTATCACCAAATGACAGCATTGCCAGGAAGCATAGTACCAGAAGCGGTTCCCCTAAGTGAGACGGTTGCGGCAAAAAGCGATATTTGTCAGTCGCTAGCGGCTATTGCCATTGTCGTTTTGCTATCCAGAGTCTCGTAAATGTAACTACACTATATTCCCCCTCTGCCGTTCTCTATTTCAAAAGGATACATGAAATCAGAAATAGTGGAGCTTTTCTCACTTTTTGTATTTAAGCAAGAGCGGAATACCACCTTTGAATTTTTCAAGCTCGTAATTATATTGTTGTCAAGGAAGATGACGCGAGGTAACTCGAAGAGCATTAGCAAATAATGCATTCCAAATAATTGTTTCTTTTAAACGAACCCGTGAGGATAAAAAATTTTGGTGCATTGACGCCTGCAAGCAATGTCCAAAATAACTGGATAAGAATTTTGAGGAAATATGATTGCTGACCCGCGAAGAAGAGAAAAAAAACTTGCAAAAAAAGCCGCCAAGAGAAAAGCGAAAAAAGAAAAAACATTGCCCGGAACGGCCGGTTTACTGGCTTCGGCTTCTAATAAATTTCCAATTCATGAATGTTACGTTAGTGAAAGCCTTTTCGAAATGGGTATGGGGCAGGTTCTGCTTAGCAGAAAACGCCCAGATGGACGCTACCCGACAAGTATATTTTTGCTGGACATATACTGCTTGGGCGTGAAGAATGCCCTGTTTAACATTTTTCCTGAACACCAGTTTGAAAATTTAAAAGCGGAATTTCAGGGAGGGGAAAGCTCAACTTTTATTCATCCTTCCTGTGCTCGAAAGCTGGTTGAAGAAGTCACTGCCTACGCAAGGGATTTAGGATTTTCGCCTCACAAAGACTATTCAAAAGCTAAACAGATATTTGGTGATATCGATTCCACTGTTTGCCCTAAATCATTTACCTTTGGCAAAGATAGGAAACCTCTGTATATATCAAGTCCTCATGATACGTCGGCAATGCGTACCAAAGTGATCGATACATTGACAAGTCGTTTAGGCCCTGACGGATTTCATTTTATTGCAGCATGCTCTGAAGATAATATGGGTGAATTTATGGAAGACTAATTAGGAATACAGCAGAAAACATATGTTACTTTTTCCATTTTTATATTACCATTCGACATCAGCAGGATGATTGTGGTGTTCTCGACGGTGGGAAGAGAGCGGAAAGCAATCTTGCAACTGGCTCTATGAAATTGAATAATTTTCTTTTAAATCGCTGGTCCAAGAAAACTCCACTTTTTGAATGCCAGAGTCGTCTTGAATAAAATGAGTGCAGATAAAACCTGCCATATAGGTTCTAAGAGCGTGTTTTAAAATAGTTTATTTTTATTTATGGCTCAGATTTAGGCCAGGTTTGGACGATTGAATTGCGACCGGAAGATAGGAATATTGAAATATTTCTATGTTAAGGTCGTGATTTAACCGTCCAAAGATGGCTTGAAAATGGGACATCAAGAAGAGTGAATTATTTTAAAACATGCTCTAAGTCATTCGATAATAAAAACATTATTTTTTAAGGACAAACGTCGCCTTTACCAAAGAGAGTGATCCTGACTTTGGGGGATCAACAACATGACTAACACCTAACAAGCACGCCGAAAATTATTGGCTGAGGAAATACAATGGATAAATCCGCAATTATTACTCACATTGGCCGGTTGCTAGCGGTCACAATCCTATTAAACAGTTGTGCAACCGTTCCCATGACTGACCGACGTCAACTGAATATCATCCCGTCGGGACAAATGCTTAGCTTAAGCCGGCAACAATATTCTCAAGTATTGCAGGAAAGCAAGCTTTCTAAGAAACAGGATGAGCAAGTCATTCTGGAAAAAGTAGGCAAGAGAATTGCGGCAGCAGTAGACGATTACTACCGCGAAAAAGGATTGAAGAATAATTTCGAATGGGAATATAATCTTATTGAGGATGATACCATGGTCAATGCCTGGTGTATGCCCGGAGGAAAGATTGCATTTTACACTGGAATCTTACCCTATACTCAAGACGAGCCTGGAATCGCCACGGTCATGGGGCACGAAGTTGCGCACGCCATCGCCAAACATGGGAATGAGCGAATGAGCCAAGGGTTGCTCGCCAATGCAGGGACGACTGCTCTTGCGGTGGCCTTGCAGAATAAACCAGCACAAACAAAGCAGCTTTTCATGACCGCCATTGGATATGGAGCACAGCTGGGCGTTTTACTTCCGTTCAGTCGACTTCAGGAGTCGGAGTCGGACCGAATTGGTCTTGTTTTAATGGCAAAGGCAGGATATGATCCACACAAAGCTATTGACTTCTGGCAACGTATGTCAGCTTCAAAGAAAGGGGGGGCCCCGCCAGAGTTTCTTTCCACTCATCCTTCAGATCAGCGGCGCATTCAGGATATCGAAAAAAATTTACCGGAGGCTTTAGCCCATTATAAGGGGGGCTCTGCTTCTAGCAGCTTCTCAAAAGATGCAAATTATAAAAAGGCCCCGACTACACCAGAATCAGAAAAATCAGGCCGTCCAAGCATTGATTGGCGACGATAGTCACAATAGATCGTTTGTGGATCATTGCAATTGACCGAAGTTTCGGATTTTGCTATCAAAAATATGCGATTATAAAGTACCTTTCCTTTTAAAAATCAAAAAATATCTCTAACGCAATGAAATATGGTGTTGGCTTATAGCAGTCACTTTGTTATCAATATTATTCGCAGGATTCTTTCAAATTAATTTTGATCATCTTCCTTTGTATTTTCTATTAGATTTTCATTTCCCGCGGAAATATCCACAATTGGAATGACATCGGGAAAGCCAACACTGACAGAATTTTTCAATGTTATCAGACCATTATTTGAGGGTATATCCGTCACAATATTAAGCACTCCAGCGGCATTCGGGATTGATTCCGGTGGCATTACGGAAATCCGATAGTCTTTTCCTGTTTCCAATACCTTCAGAAAGGTCTTAAATTTTGGGTTTGAAGATTCCAGCTGTCTGATATGAAAAGTATCGATATGAGAAGCTGTTAAACGAATTGTTTTTCGCCTTCTCTCTTCCTTGGGAAACCAATGTACGAAATCGGGTTCCATCTCAACGAATTCAGAGCATGTTTTAAAAATGTTCAACGCTCTTCACAATTCATCTTCAGACCATCTTTGAACGATTAAATGATGCCAATAACATCGAAATATTTCAATATTACTACGCCCTTGCCGTCATCTAATCGTCCAAACCTGGCCTAAATCTAAACATGGAATACCATCAAACTATTTTTAAACACGCTATTACGTGATTGATCTGTTTCAATGACGATGGCCTTCATCTGTAGACCCGTCTCTCCGCCGAATACGAATTTAGCGGTTATCTCCCCTGGCTCACCCGGTTGATATGTTCGCTTCTCAAGTTCAGCTGTAGTACAGCCGCAGCTTGGCTTCACGGAGGTAATTGTTACTGCTTCCTCACCAACATTTTCAAATGTATATTGGGCAACAACCTCCTTATCGTGTAAAGTAGGAAATACCTCCTTAATTTTGTTATCCCACCTCAATTTTGCCTGCGTAGACAGGGTCAATAAGAAGGCCGCGGCCAATGCCCAATAAAGCTTTCTTTGTTGATTCACTTATATGCTCCTTTATTAATTTCCTTATTAAACAATTCAGGTAAATTTATCTTAGGTTATTTAAAAATTTTGATAATATTTCATATTTAATTTTGGCTAGGTTTGGACGATTAGTTGGCAATAAGCGTAGTAATAATAAAATATTTTTTATGCTATTATCGTTATTTAATTTATCAAATATTCCTTCAATATGAGTCGTGAAAAATGGTTAAAAATTTTTTAAAATTATCTTAATATAGATTTTTAAAATATAAAAAATAATAGAATAATAAATAGAGATTTAACGATCAAAAATATCTTCAATAGCAGACTCAATTTCTTCAGGAGGAATCCCGCTGTTTTTTAGAGTTTCGACAATTAAAATTACCTCGCCAGAATATTTATTTACAAGCCACTCTAGGTCAATTTCATTATCGTTACCCCCTGGAGAAAATATTTCATCGGATAATTCAGCCGCTTGGCTTTCTGGCATTTCTGATTTGAGCAATTCTTTGAAGAAAGCTTCCTGAAATTCATCTTGGGTTGGTGTTTCCTGTTGTATGATTTCCTTTTCACTATCGATGGGAAGCTCAGTCAGCTCCTCAATCTCGCCATCCTCCGGAAACATTGCGGTGATTAATGCATCCATACCCTCTTCTGTTATATCCTGTCCCTGAAATTGTTCGTATACTTCATCCAGGTTATTTTCCTCTGCAACTTGATGTCTTAGGTTGACATAGTCCATAGCTTCTGAGATGTCGTCCATTCTGAGCCGTTGATTTTCCTTCTTGGCAGAAGGGGTATTCTGCTTTGGCGAGGGCAATATTCTTGTGCTTGCAGATTCTGGTCTTTTGTAATTCGGTTGATCGATGGTATTGGCTTCTGAATGGGCTTTACCAGCGGTGTATTTCTCTTTTTCCAAATCGGGATTTATTGGTTCGCCATGGTTAATCATAAATGCAATGATAAAACAACCAATTAGTGCTAAAATCGCTTCAATTGGGTATTTGCTGATAAATTTCGACATTGGACTCTCCTTAATATTATCATCTTGTAAATGGTAAGTTATATATCCTTTTAAGGGGAGGAATAGAGCTTGGATTCCAGTCCTCGGAGAGACTACTCCAGACTAATCTTTCTATCCCCGTTTAGTCCCTTATTCATGATAGTCTGCAAGAAAAACCAAGAAACTAAACCCGAAAAAAGCCCAGTATAGTTTTTCATGTTTTCCCCAACGGGGATACATTTTCTAGCCTGGGGTAATCACCCCAGGAC
>JAVJHY011547885.1:0-11603 GCA_035593235.1 Phascolosoma agassizii | reverse complement strand
ATTGAGAGTTTCAAGCCAATGCTTTCGCGTGCGAAATGCGGTCTCTGCAAATAATCATTTTCAACCGGCCTGCGTTTCCTCTATCACAATGACGCCGCATCCTGTGATTTCGGGGCGGATTTGAAAAGAATAGATTCCCCCAACATTTTCCGACAGGGCCCCGCGCATGGCGTACCACATAGCCAGTTCGCCAGCCTCGGTACCGGCGACCTGCATGATTTGCGACATGGGGATCTTGATAAGCTCTTCCCATTCGTGGGTGATCTTACTCAGGAAATATCGATCGAATGTCGGGTTAGTGAGACCGAAACGGCTGCCGTGAATCTGATGGGACATGCCGCCAGTTGATATAATCAACACACGATCGTTGTTTGATGTTTTTTGTACGCTTCTACGCAGTGCCCGGCCTAAGGCGTTAATGCGTGCAGGGACCGGGACTGGTTGCATCACCATATTGACGGCTATGGGCAGGAATTTAACCGGCCAGGGCTGGTCGAACAAACATGGAAGCCATGAATAAACGCCATGATCAATTTCAAGTTCCTGACAGAATGTCAGGTCGAAGCCTTCATTGACCAGGGTTTCGGACGACGGGAAGATCGCCATCTCCGGGAATTCGGCGATCATGCGTTTGGTGCCGTCCCATTGGCCCGATGAGTCTTTGAGGCCAACGACCGTTTCAGGGTAATCGCCATGCAGACGGGCGATGAGATCCATTGAGATCGGGGCGGCCGACATCTGCGGAAAATGGTAGAGGTAGAGCTTTAGCCTGGCATCGCCTACGCGTTGGATGATCTCGCTGAAATAGGCGTAATAGCCATCATCGCTCTGGTTCTTGTAATAGAACGGCGGCAGAACGAGGACGCCGCCGGCGCCGATGTTGACCGCGTGCCGGGTCAGCTCGACAGCATCGGTCAGGGCGCAGGCGCCGGTGCCTGGCAATAGAGTTGATGTATCGAGGCCTTGTTCCGCCAGATGGTCGAGCAAGTGGCTGCGTTCGGCAACCGATATGGAATTGCCCTCGCTGGTGGTGCCGAAAATGGCAAGGCCGTTCGCGCCCTCAGTCAACAGATATTTGCACAACTGGGTGAAACGGTCCGCGTCTGGCGATAGGCACCGGTTGAAAGGTGTCAGGGCAGGCACCAGGATGCCAGAAAACAGATCGGATCGGTTGGTCATTCAAGCCTCCAGGCTGGTTGTGCGGATCATGCGGCGGCGCTCGCCGCTGAAATCATTGATTGGATAGTGCAAAGTGAAGCGATTGTCCCACAAGATGACATCGCCTTTTTGCCAGCGGTGCCGGCAGGTGAACTGGTGCTGCTCCTGATGTTCGAAGAGATAACCAAGAAGCGGAGCGCTCTCTTCCGGTGTCATACCATCAAACCGATTGGTGAACATTCGAGTAACGTAGAGGCCTTCGCGGTCGGTCACCGGATGACGGCGAACCACTGGATGGATCGCTGAATAGTCCGGCTCTTCGCGGGTTTCGTAAAGATGATAGCTGTGATTGGCTGTAAGCGTGCGCAGATGTTCTTTCAGGCCATCTGAGAGGGTTTCGAAACCGGCAATCGTGCTGGCAAACGCGGTGTCACCGCCAACGGCTGGCAATTCGATGGCGTGCAGGATGGATACATAGCCGACGGGATTAATCCAGGTCACATCTGCGTGCCAGCTTTCACCGCCAAACATTTTGGCATCATCTGGTTCTCGCAGGAGTTCCAGAACGTCCGGGCAGTCTTCATATCCATTATCGACGATAGGATGCAGGAACGGCGGGCCGAATTTGTGGCTGAGTGCGCTCAATTGATGGCGATCGAGATCCTGTTTCTCAACGAAAAGGACCAAATGCTCATCCAGGGCCGACTTTAGCGCCGCGAAAGCTGTGTCATCCAATTCGGCGAGGTTGATGTCGCTGATCGATGCGCCTAGTGCGCCTGTTACCGCTGAGACTTCCATGACCTAAATTCCTCCCTGGAACCGTTATCCGGTTTACTGCTGCTTGCGGCATCCTGCAAGAGAGTTGCGGTGCATTGACACCAATCATCAAACTGGTCACCTTCGCGGCGAAACAGAGCAGTTTGAGGAGATGGGCGTGGGCGAGTTCGTAAAAACCAGTCAGGAGGGGCTGGGCGTTGGTCTGATCAAGTTTGACCGGCCTGAGGCGCGTAATGCGCTTAATGATGCGGTGCGATCTGAACTGGCGGCAGCATTTGAACTGTTTGGCGCTGATGATGATGTGCGCTGCGTTGTGCTGGCGGGGACCGACAAGGTGTTTGCAGCTGGTGCTGATATCAAGATGATGGCTGAGGCTTCGTCTGAGGATATGGCTAATTCGGGTGGTGAGGCGGCCTGGAAGGTTCTGCGGACCTTCGCCAAACCTGTCGTCGCCTCTGTGAATGGCTGGGCGCTTGGCGGGGGCTGTGAACTTGCCATGCATGCCGATATCATTGTTGCAGGTGAAGGGGCGAAGTTTGGCCAGCCGGAGATAAAAGTCGGCATCATTCCTGGTGCCGGCGGGACACAGCGGTTGACCCGGGCGGTTGGTAAGTTCAAGGCGATGCAGATGGTTTTGACTGGCGAGCCGGTGGCGGCCCGTGACGCCGAAGCTATGGGGCTGGTCAGTGAAGTCGTTGCCGATGATCAGGTGTTGGCGAGGGCACTGGAGATTGCCGGCAAAATTGCCAAACTGCCGCCGATTGCGGCACGGGAGATCAAACGCCTGGTGTTGTCTGGTGTAGATCAATCACTGGAAGATGGATTGGCGGCAGAACGGCAGAGTTTTGTATCGATGTTTGATACCGAGGATCAAAAGGAAGGTATGCGCGCGTTCATTGAGAAGCGCAGGCCTGACTTCAAGGGTAGATGATCTATGTGGAATCGAGGTGTGGTGGGGCCCTTCAGGTTTAGAGAAAGCTCTAAACGGAAATCGGGGGAATCGAGCCCCCCACCAGGCATCTCAGATTCCCCCGTTTCAGTAGGCTGAGTACGCATTACCCCAATCTCAGCACTGCCCTTGTGGTTCGCAAGGGGCGTGCCAGACTGAAAACTTACATTATATGGTGTGTGTGAAGGTGAGATGCTCAACATATTGCGGTTGAGGCCAAAGTTGGCATGGTCGGCGTTTTGCAAATTGCGATGGTTAAGTTTGCATTATGCAAATCTTTGCATTTTGAATAAATTTTTAGACACCGGAGACGAGTTATACCAACGGCCCTTGATAATGACCCATTTGACCAGGTTCTCCTGTTCTCTGGCTAGGAACGGTCAGTGCCGTGGTACGTGTACCACAAACTGATCGTGACGCAGACCAGGGGGCAGGAGAACCTTGCCTTCGGTGGCGTGAAATCGGCCCATCGGCGTCGTTCCGCCGCTTGTGAGATCACCCAGATCGCCCGGCGCGACGCGCCTAGCCGAGTGAGCCGATTTATCGCCATCAAATGGGTCATTATCAAGGGCCGTTGGTATTACGCAGCGCTGGCGCGCTTGTCGAGTTGCTTTAAGTCCAGCCAATGGGTGAGGAATTCCTCCAGCCAGGCATCGACCAAATGATCGTGGACCAAACGGTCAGTAATGTGGGTATGCCGCGGGCGGACGCCGGGCAGAACAAAACGGTGGGCCGCACGAACTGTCCATTTGTGGATCATGGCCAGCGTTACTTCTGGATGGAACTGGATGCCGTAGGCGGTTTCGCCATAGCGGAAGGCTTGATTGGTAAATGCGCCCGGGCCTGTGGCCAGCAATTCACCGCCGGTAGGTGTTTCAAAGCCATCGCGGTGCCACTGGTAGACATGATCGGGCCAATCAAACAGTTTGTCGCCAGCTGGTGTTGCTTCAATAGGATAGTAGCCAATCTCGGCACACTCGTCATCATGGGGACTGACCTCTGCACCTAAATGATGGGCAAGCATTTGTGCACCGAGGCAGATACCGAAAAAGGGCACCTTTTCCTTCAAGGGGACTGCCAGCCAGTCGATCTCGTCTTTGATAAATGGCAGTTCGTCGCCGTCATTGGCGCTCATTGGTCCGCCAAAAACCACCACACCGTCATAGTCCAACGTGGATGACGGCAGCTTATGACCCATACAGGGCCGGCAGATGTCCAGTTCGTATCCGCGTTCATTTAGCTTCAATCCGACCCGACCCGGTGTCGAGTGTTCCTGATGAACAACGATCAAAATCTTCTTTTGCATACGTCCACTTGCAATTACCTGCCGCGCGGCAAGTCTACATGGCTGAGAGGCCGCCGTCGAGTTTGAGTTCTGCGCCCGTTATAAAACGCGATTCGTCGCTTGCCAGATAGATTACTGCCCAGCCAACGTCATCCACGGTGCCGATGATGCCGAGCGGTACGAAACCTGCCAGCTTTTCGCGGGCCTGCTCGGGCGTGTCGGCGCGGACCACCTCGTCGACCATGCCGGTGTCAACGAAGGCTGGATGGATCGAGTTGCAACGGATGCCATAATTCTTTCGGGCAGCGTGCAGCGCGACTGACTTGGTCAGCAAGTGAACGCCGGCCTTGGCAGCGTTGTAAGCCGCAAAATTGTGCCCTGCGACGAGGGCAGAGATTGATGAGATGTTGACGATGGCGCCCGGTGTGCCGTCAGCCATCAGCGGCAGTGCTGCTTTACAGCCGAGGAACACTGACTTCAGGTCGACGTCAATTGTACGATCCCAATCGGCTTCATCCAGGCTTTCTACGCTGCCGGGGATGATGATGCCGGCATTGTTCACCAGGATGTTGAGGCTGCCGAAAGTGTCATGGGTCGCCTGGACCGCTGTGCGCCACTGATCCAGATTGGTAACATCATGATCGAGGGCGATTGTTCCGCCGCCAATTTCAGACGCAGCGTTTTTAGCTTGGGTGAAATCAACGTCACTGATTGCGACCCTGGCGCCCTCGGCCAGCATCATTTCGGCACAGCGGCGGCCAATGCCTCTGGCTGCGCCTGTTATCAAGGCGGTCTTGCCTTCAAGCCTGTTCATGAATTTATGGGGTCCTGACCCTAGCCTGCGATGGTTTGTAAATGCGGCCAGTCATCTTTGCCAACAATTGGCGTGGTACAAAACGAGTGGCTGCAGCCGCAAATTTGTTGGGCCAGCCGGGAATGATGACTTGCTCGCCGCGCTTGAAGCCCTCCCAGGTAATTTCGGCGACCTCAGCAGCGGATAGCTTGGGTGCAAATTTCAGGATGCGCATGTTTTCCATGCCTGCCCGAGCCTGAAACCCGGTTTTTACAAACCCGGGACACAACGTGGAGATTGTGACACCAGTGCCGGCGTACTCAGCCGCAAGAGCTTCGCTGAAGGACAGAACGTAGGCTTTGCTGGCATGATAAACCGGCATGTGCGGGCCAGGCATGAACGATGCCAGAGAGGCGACGTTGATAATGCCGCCGCGTTTTCTCTCAAGCATTGCCGGTAACATCCGAAGCGTGATGTCCGTCAATGCACGGACGTTGAGGTCGACCATGCTGAGATGCTCGTCGACTGGAATGTCAAGCGTATGGCCATGTTTGCCGAACCCTGCATTGTTGATGACCACGTCAGGTGAGAAGTTTCGGGCGGATAACTCGTCGGCTAATTTCTGACCGGCATCAGGCGTTGTCAGATCAAGAGCAACAGGTGAGACCCTGGCCTGTTGTTTAGTGGCAAGTACCCCTGCAACGCGATGAAGCTGGTCGTCACTGCGGGCAACAATGACCAACTGATAGCCCTCAGCGGCAAGTAGCTTGGCAAACTCTTCGCCGATGCCACCAGATGCGCCTGTTATCAGGGCAAATCTGCCTGTGCCTGGTTTGTCCGACATCCATTTAACCTCAAGATCAGGCCGCATTTAGCCTATGAGCAGTTCTAGCTAGCTCAACCAATCGTGAGGGGCATGGTTACCACAATGTCAACAGGGAAACCAACAGTGGACGTGAGGTTAGGGCAAAGCACCCAGATCAGGGACTTCAGGCGCTGATGGCTTGCGGTGTCTCATCACAGATGATGTGTTTGGCAAACAACAATTGCACTCTGGTGCCGTTGCCTTGTGTGCTTTCAACAGTCATTCGGCCACCCAGCAAACTCGTGAATTTTTCCGCCAAAGGCAATCCGAGCCCAACGCCATTGGCGTCGTTGGCAGAATCATTTTTTACCTGGCCAAATGGGGCGAGCGCCAGTGGTAGCTGGTTTTCGGGAATACCGACACCTTCATCTGCGATATCAATGCGCAACTCGCCAAATCCATCTACCAATGCGGTTACTTCAATGGACCCGGATGGATTTGAGAAATTTACGGCGTTGGAGATAAGATGACCAAGGATGCGTGAAAAGTGCTCCTGGTCGCTGTTAAGCATGGGCAAGTTGGTGGCGCATTTGATGTTCAGTTTCAGCTGCTTGGCATCAATTTTCGATTGAAATACGTTGGCGACATCCTGGAGCGTTTGCTCGAGATTGAACGGGACCTTGTTGGCAGTCATGGAGCCGGATTCAAGCTGACCCAGTTCACCGATCCACAGCATGATGCGCGACAGACGACGGCAGCCATCAGAGATACCGGAAGCACATTTGACGTAGTCTTCGTTTTCGATGGGGCCGAGTTTCTGTTCGGCGATGATAGCCGACAATTTTACGATCGTCGTGAATTGGTCGCCGAGCTCACCGCTCAAGCGGGTCAGGAATTCGGTCTTTGACGTGCTGGCGAGTTCGGCGGTGTCTTTGGCCGAGGCCAGTTCATCGACCATGCGCTGGCGTTCTTCCTGCAAGCGGATTTTTTCACCGGTCCGGTCAACTACACCGATGAGTTGATCTGGCTGGAATGGCTTGATCAGGTAATCGTATACGCCCTGGCGGAGTGCCTTAATGACGGTGTCACTGTCGGATTCACCGGTCATGATGACATAGACAATGTCAGGGAACTGACCTCGTAGGGTCTGGACGACGTCTAGGCCCCATTCGCCTTTGAGGCGAAGGTCGACGAGGGCAACGTCCGGGTTCATCATGACCGCTGATTGCAGTGCGGCAGTTCCGTCATGGGCAACGGCTGCTGTGTGACCTTCCAATTCGAGCAATTCCTGGACGCCGGTTGCGGCATCAACGTCATCGTCAATGATCAGGACGCGAATGTTGACAGCTTCAGCTGGTTGCTCTTGTGTGTCGGTCGTCATGGAATGAAAGCCCTCGGGTATCGAACGTGATTCAACTCAACCTCCAGTTTACGGCTGAACCCGTTAAAGAAGCCTTAGAGAAGATGGCCCAGGACCTGAGAAATTGAGCTTTGCCCGGTTGTCAGTACCCCAGTTGTGGATCAACCGGATTGAGGAGTTCCGTACCGGCCTGGAAGCGTTCGAGATTCCGGAAAAATAGATCAAGCGTGAGTGGCACATAACTGTCGCCATCATCGGCGGAGACATGTGGGGTGATCAGCAGATTGGGCACATCCCACAGGTAAGACTCACTTGAGACCGGTTCTGGTGAAAAGACGTCCAGGATGGCTGCGGCCAAACTGCCGTTTCTGAGTTTTTCACACAGGTACGGGTAGTCCATCGCCGGCTCACGGCCGATGTTGACGATGCCGCACTCGGGTTTAAGGAGGTCCAGGCGCCGCCGATCCATGAGGCCGGTTGTTTCCGGCGTGTCGGGCAGGGCAATGTACAGGTAATCTGCGCGCGGCAGCACTTCGTCAATGTCGTTTATCGTGACGACCTCGTTACAGCCTTCAACCGATTTGCCATGACGATTGACACCAATGATGTGTGGCCCAAGTAAAGCGAGTTTCTGAGCCGCAGCACCACCCAGAGAGCCGGTGCCGGCGATAACGATTGTCCTGCCAGCGATCGGGGTTGAATAGAGCGATTCAAACTTCTTCTGGCGTTGGTTTGTCATGATCTTTGTCATGTGATTGTGCAGCATCAAGACAGCCATCAAGCCGTATTCACCTGCCTTGCTGGCATGCACGCCTTTGTTGTTTGTAATCTGAACGCCTGCCGGCAGCCAGTCCATCGGCAGCATGTGTTCAACGCCGGCACCAATGCAGTGGATCCACTTCAAATCCGGCGCAACATCACCAAGGCCTTGCATCGGTAGATCCCAGGTCAGCAAGACATCTGTGTTGGTCATCGAGGATTTGAAGTTGTCTTCATCCCAGTCGATGACAACCTCAATATTTTCCTTCAGCGCCGGAAAGAGGGCCAGTGTTTCCTCAAACCGCTCGGCGGTGATGGTGAAAACTTCTTCACCTTCCGGCGTGTTTGGAAATGATCCTTCCGCCCAGCGATTGTTTTTGATGTGGACTTTGGTTTTGGCGGTCATTGGGCGTTTGCTTCCATTTTCTGGAGGGCGTTGATGATAGTTGTGTCGCGCTGGTCGAGTGGTTGGGGCTCGGCGTCGAATTGCATGTTCATGACATCGCGGCCGAGTTGTTTGAGGAAGCGGCGATCACTATTCTCCGCACCGGCCGGCATTTTCATGACGCTGTCCTGACCATAGGTGCGTACTGCTTCGCCAGCAACCTGCTGCGGCTGAGGCATTGGTTTGCCGTCCTGGAGATCGCGAACGAGGCGGCGGATGCGCCGGCGGTATAGTGAAACCCCACGGTCGGTCGGCATCAGGTTTTCGCCCTTGTGAGCGCTGATCGGTCCCATGCCTTCGACCGCTTCTGCATCGGCGGGACGGCGCTGGCGCTCTTCCCAGCTGCGGTCGACGATTTCACCCTGTTCGATGAGTTCACAACCTTCCTGATTGTTGTACTTTTGCGGGTCGCCACGGTCGCCGAAGTTGGCCCAGGCTAGGGCAACGCAATGGGTATCATCGACCGGGACCACCCAGCGAGTGAACGAGCTGCGCCCAAAATAATGCGGGCGGGTGCCGTCTGCCTGGAAAGCCGAGCCGGCCTGGGTGAAGTTGGGCAGGATAAGTTCATTCACCCGAACCCAGACATAGTCATCAACGCGCCTGGTGTTTGATCCAACGAACTGCAGGCCACGTTCGAAGATTTCGAGTTCGCCGATTTCAGCCATGCCCTCAGAGAACTGGGCGCCGGCGTTCTGGCTGTGCAGGAATGAGGTGTGGATCGGATCCATGATGGCATCGAGTACCTGCAGCCAGTTGCAGTCATAATCCACCCGGTAATTGCGCATCGTGATGCCGGGCACAAAACTGGCATCGTATTCAGGGAAGGGTGGTTGCTCATCGGGTGGGCCGAGGTAAGCAAAGATGAGGCCGCCGTACTCATGCACCGGGTAGGCGCCAAGACGGGTACGCTTGCGGACTTCGATGGCCGGCTCTGCATCTTCAGCCTCACCGGGTGTTTCGAGGATCTCGCCGTCAGGTGCAAATAGCCATCCGTGATAGCAACATCTGATGCCTCGGTCTTCGCACTTGCCGAATTCAAGTGAGGCGCGGCGGTGAGGGCATTGCTTGTGAACCAGACCGTATTCGCCGCGGCCTGAGCGGAACAACACCAGGTCCTCACCGAGGATACGGATGCCGGTGGGCAGTTCGCCGACATCGGCCGCGATTGCAACCGGGTGCCAGTAGCGGCGGAAGAACTCTCCGCAGGGCGTTCCAGGATCAACCTTTGCCAGCTCTTCGTCATAGCCTGGCGGTTCCAGCGCCTGGGCATAACCACCGTATGTCATTTGCATCACTCCTTGGGCGTAAGTTGCATAATCAACAGGTGGTTTGATTAAATATTGATTTATCCGCAGGTCAAGCGTAATGTTCTGCGGAATACGCAGTTAATATTGCAATGTCTTCGGATTTCGTAGATATTTGCAAATACCTGGTGACAAGATGATGGGCGCAGGCCGCACAGCCAAACCGATAACCGGCATTGATGAGCGCAAGCTCACCGAACGACCCGCACGCCTTGTTGATACGTCTTCACCGCACGATCAACTCAACCGCTCGATTATTGGCATGCTGCAGCAGGATGGGCGGATGGCCTTTGCTGAAATTGCGCAAGAGCTGAAAGTTTCCGAAGGCACGATCCGTAACCGGGTCAACAGTATGAAACAGGCCGGGATGCTGCGGATCGTGGCGATCGCTGACCCGGTGGCGGTGGAATACAAGACCGATGCGATGCTGGGGATCAAGGTGGCGGCCGGCTCAACGCCTCAGAGCGTTGCGGAACGATTGTCCGGATTGCCCGATGTTGTTTATGTCCTGTGGGTTTCGGGCCGGTTTGATTTGCTGGTCGAGGTGGTCAGTGATGACCGTGATGGATTTCTGGAGTTTCTCGACAAGGACATTCACAGCCAGGCCGATATTGGTGCGGTGGATACCATGACCGGATTGAAGAATTACAAAAACCAGTTCCTGCTGAAGCAGAACTGGAGCTGATTGAAAGGGAGAAATCAGAATGAGCAAGATCTACGTGGACTCGATGGACGATGCGATCGAGCGCAACAGAAAGAAGATACCTGCCGTCAAGAAGCGCCTCGAAAAGGCCGGCGTGAAATATCTGCTGTGCTGTTGGATTGATCTTTTGGGCGTGCCGAAAACCAAGCCGGTACCGATGTGGGATTTTGAGCAGTTGTGCCTGGGCAAGGGGCCACAGTTTGCCGTTCACTCGATTTCGTTTGTGCCGGAGCTTGGCCCGGCTGATTCTGATCAGATCACCATTCCCGATCTTGATGCCGTCTACATCTGTCCGTGGGACAAAACGCAAGCCTGGATCTTTGCTGATCTTTACTGGGAGAACAAACCGTACAACCTGTGCCCACGCTCGGCTCTCAAGCGCCAGGTGGCAGAGGCCGACAAGGCGGGTTACCGGCCAATGGCAGGTATTGAGCCTGAGTTCATGGTCA
Source organism: Phascolosoma agassizii (assembly GCA_035593235.1). NCBI lineage: Eukaryota > Metazoa > Annelida > Sipuncula > Phascolosomatiformes > Phascolosomatidae > Phascolosoma > Phascolosoma agassizii. The sequence goes on along the minus strand of JAVJHY011547885.1, from coordinate 813 downwards.
TGCGCTATGATGAAGATGGCCGTCCAGTTAAAGCCTTCGACAATGATCCTGCAATGCCAAGTGGACGGAAGGTGCGCCGGCAGGCCTGGGGCTATGATGTCGAGGCTTCCATCGACTCCATGGGTTTTCTGGGTGAAATGATCGACATTCTCGGAGAGCTCCAGTGGGACCTGCATGATGTGGTTGCCGAGGGTGCCTATTCACAATTTGAACTCGACTTTGGCTATACCGATGTTGTCGAGATGGCAGATCGGTTGGTTTTCTTACGCGTACTGCTCAAAGAGATCGCCAAGAAACATGGCATGTTCGTGACCTATATGCCTAAGCCGACGCTGGGCGACTGGCGCTCTGGCGCGCATATCAACTATTCGATCCAGAGTAAAAAGACTGGCAAGAATATCTTCGGTGACAGCAAAAAAGGTTGGTCGAAAGAGGCTTCCCATGCTGTCGGCGGCCTGTTGCATCATGGTGGCTCGCTGGCCGCTATCACCTGTTCGACTGTCAATTCCTACAAGGGGCTGGTCGCCCGCGTGCCGGGCTTTGAGGGCGGTGTTTATACTTGGGCGCCGACCCATGTCACATATGGACCGAACAATCGATCGGCCATGTTGCGCTTGCCGCAGAACCGGTACTGCATTGAGAACCGGGCGACCGATATGTGCATGAACCCCTATTTGGCGTTGGCATGCACGACCGCGGCCACAGTGAAGGGGATCACGGACAAGATCGATCCCGGCCCGGAACTTGGCCAGGACCTTTATGTGATGACGTCTGAAGAGTTTGAGGAAGCCGGCATCCAGGCCCTGCCGCGTT
>JAVJHY011547774.1:0-11608 GCA_035593235.1 Phascolosoma agassizii | reverse complement strand
AGCGGACCTTCATTCAATAACCCGATCAAACGCTGCCGAATTTCCTCTGGCTTCTCTTTCTTTTGCTTCCTCATAAGCTTAGTTCTCCTTTTAATTACGATAGCAAATTAAAGCTATCGTAATTAAGCACAAAAAAAAAGAAAGTAAAGCGAAGTAAGAAAAAATGTGTCAAATTAAATCATAAAAAATGGCGTCGAAATTTACGACGCCCCTATTTCTTAAACTTGCTCTTAATCCAATCTTTTTCTGTAATGTATTAACGCCTTGATAGAATTAAGATTATGACTAGGAATAATAACAAGAAGTCTCCTCGGGTAGCGAAGCCCCCAAATCCCGAGTTTCCCAGTAATCCCAATAAATCCACGCTCTAAGACCCCATCGTGATCGGCTATTTTCGGGCTCAATATAGCGTCTCTATGCTGGATTCAGTCAGCTTCGGGCTTTCGTCCCGAGGTCTTCATTCGGATTTTACTACTGCCAGTCGGCCATTCTTTAGTCAAGCGCCAGAATTATCTCCCAGATAACCTTTACCCATTTCACCTCAAGCGGTAGGCTCCCTGATTTTGGCTAATCGGGTTTTCCGGCGTTGCCGAACGAAACGTATACCATTTCCACACGATCTGTCGAGAGCCGAGTAAGCGAGACGGCCCTAAGGCAATTTTCGGGAAAATACATGGCTTAAGAAATCAATAAAGGTCGCCACGGCCAATCTAACAAAGTAGAATTAGTCATCGTCATCTTTGTCATCCTCTTTGTCTCGATTTCGAAATCCTTGGGGTAAGGACTGCTTCTGCGGTTGTTCCACTCCCTCGGTCGCTTGATTAGCAACGAAGTCTAAGATCTCCACATAATCTGGAATACTTGTGATTGCCCCTATGGCGCCTCCCACACCGCCAACACCACTTACTCTGTCTAATATTTCTGAACCAATTGATCCTCCAGCAGTTTCCACTGCTCCTTCTATTGTAGGTTCTTGGTTCAGAGATTCGAGGGCTGTTCCGATTCCAACGTCAATCCCTATGGCTATTCCAACCGAGGCAATTTGCCCTCCTTTTCCTAAAGCGTTTCCAATCGTCGGCACCTTTGATAACGCTCCAACCACAGATGATCCTCCGGGAACGAGAAATCCGCCAATAACACCGGACGTTGTCGATATTACGTTTAATGCATCGGTATTCGCGCTTATAGCCGAGGCTGCTTCTCTTGCTATGTTGCCCGCTCCCTCTCCAAACGTCGAATCGAGAACATCTCCAAGCTCTTGCACAGCTCTCACATTTAGAACTAACTGATCGATTGCGATGCTAACTCCTATCGCAGCGATCCCGATTATTTGAGCTGGGGAGTGCCCATCTGGATCCACTAATTTTACTGGGTTATTTCGAGAATACGCATAACGATTGAGTAATTGCGAATCATATGGGTCAGGAATCTCGTCGTCCGGGCTAATAAATCGGCCTAGGCCAGCATTGTAATACCGTGCCCCAAAGTAATATAAGCCCGTGTCATCATGCTCTTTTCCAGTGAATTTGAATTTTACGGGATCGTTGTCTACCGGACCAATATCTGGAGCTTCTGGCGGTTCAGGTGGTTGTCGCAAAGCTTCCTGCCCGAAAGGTGTATACCAAAAAGCCTTTACCAGTTGGGGAGGGTCATCTTTCACTACTCTATCATTACTACCAAGCTGATCAGGAAAATAGAAAGAAGTTACCTTGGGAGTGTTTGAGAAATTGCATTCCGCAATACGTTGATCCCCAGCATAATAATAATGTATTCTCCTATCAGCATTTCTGTTTCGACCGGGTCGTGACTCTTCATAATATTTATTCACATAATAGGTGACCTTTTCACTTCCACCCGATTTTATTATCTTTCTCAATCTATTCCCATTTTCGTCGTAGAGATAACTTTCCGGCAAGGGTTTCGATACCGAAGCTAACCGATTGAACCCATCATAAGTGTATATCGTAGCGGTACCTGAATCTTCCTTCCAAGATACTAAATTCCCATTTGCGTCATACCCGGCCTGGGGCGGAGATGAGGTTGGTGTTGGCTGAAGTCTATCTCCTACACTATAGTCGTAAGAACTATCCCCGATGGTTTCCAAATTTCCTACCTTGTCGTATGAGAAGGTTTTCTTAGGATAGAGTTCCGGAGCAGTTGCAGAGGTAAGGCGGTCAAGTTGATCGTAGCCAAAATTTTGCGTTTCAATTGGCGTTGGAAAACGATCGCCAGGGCGGACATCTTCAAGTTGCAAAATGTTCCCTATCCGATCGTAGGAATAATTAATATTGACCTCCCCTCTAACTTCTGTTCCACCGGATCCCATTCCACTAACGCCAAGATCATTTAACCTGTTCTGAAGGCGAAAACTTAAAATTGTCGAAGGGCCTGGTGGAGAGGCTGCTGGAGGAGTGTTTATTTTATCCGGTTCGTCATAGTAGGAGTATTGAATAGTTGTACTATTTCCATATCTATATAGAGCCACTTTTCCTAAATCTGTATATGAGGCTAATTGGAGAATGGAACCGGCTCGACTTGATTCGACTTTGTTAAGATATCCACGTCGATCGTATGTATAAGTGATTTTATCAGCATCGTCGCCTGTTGATGGATGAATAATTTCAATTTCGCGATCTGCTGCATCGTATCTATATGCCGTATTCCAATCCTTATCGGCACCGTCTTTTATTTTAAGTGCTTCATTTTTCACCCGACCGCGTTTATCATAGGTGAAGTTACGACTATATAAGAAACTATTATCGTTTCCTTCGTCATGGGAACTTTCTCGTCCTCTTACCCCCTTCAGTCGGTTTACATTGTCTAAGGTTTTGTTATCCCCGTATTTGTAATCGTAACGAAGGATTCCTTCTGCAGAATCTGATTCCAATCTTTGAACTGTTATTTGATTTAGATTGTTGTATTTGAAATTAATGACCTTTTTGTCGGTTACCACAGCTTCGTTTAGTTCTCGTCTCATTAAATTTCCATTGCCATCGTAACGGTAAGACCAATTTCCTATGGTTGAATCGCTTTCTTGAATTTTCTTACCTAGTGTATTAAAGACAAAAGAATATGCATTCCCAGTTCCTGGGCCTACTCCTGGAGTATTTTGTTCGGCGTCCAAGATCTGGTTTAATTCACCGGTTGCTTGGTTATGCTTATAGGTCGTAATAATTTTTTCAGCGTCGGTACAATTCCTTATTTGAGGACTATCCGCACATTCGAAAATTCTGCTTATCCTTTCGTAAGCATCTTTCTCAACAATGCGCTCGCGCTGGTTCTCTGAAAAAATTGTAGTTTCGGTCCATCCGTCGTAGATAATTGTTGTGATATCCACTGGAGTGGATTGGCTAACGGCATCACGTTCAGTGCCGACTTGTTCTACCAGTCGGTCTAGGGGGTCGTACTTATAACGGATACGGGGTTTGACTTCGTCTCTTGGCTCAAATGGGGAATTGGGCGGCGACGGCTCACCGAAATCACTCAAATATTTGACCGATATGGTTTCCTCACGTCCCAGTGAATCATAGAAAGTATCGGTGGTTATCCATTTCAGTTCCGCTTCAGCGGCAGACTCTTCTCCCACCTGGATCGTTCTCCCAAAACCGTCAACGAAGGTGAAAGAATCAAGCGTTCTAGGTTCAAAATGTTCTTCGCGAAGCTTTGTTGTTATTTTTTCTGGAGGAATACCATCAAACCGATAATTATACTGTAAAGTGGGTGATTCAAGGTCAAGTGTAGGTGGTGAACCTGGTACTTCTATTGTCCTATGGTCTAGAGGCTTAACAATTTTTACAAGTCTTGAAAAATTGTCATAATCGTAATAATTCGTCTCACCGTTTACATCCTCTACCGACTCCAGCAATAAGGATTTGGCTCCGGAAAAGTATTTACGCGTCTCACTATGGCCCAAGGCATCGGTCAATAAGGTAGGAACAGTCTGATATCCACCATCATATACCGTCTCAGTTGTGTGTACGCGACCAGCGGATGATCGAGGTGGAATAAATACAGCTTCGTCAGGCTTTATTGTATCTCTAAGGGGAGGGAAACTATTGGCATCACGGGTATGGGTGACATTTCCAAACGGATCATATTTCATCGTCTCGGTCAGTATCGCATTTGCTGTTATTGTGGGGATTGGAGAGTCTAAGTGATGTAATAGTCCATCGTTGACCCAACTGTGAGCGCGGGTCAAATTGCCACCTTCTCCGATTTTTCCATAATTGTTGGAGGAAGGAGTTTCAGTTGGATCATCATAAAAGAACCATTGTTCGCGGTCACGTACCCACTTATTATCTTCTCGATGTTGAACCAATTCATATTTTCTCCGATCCATGATCCAACGATTTTCAGCTAGGCCTTGACCAGCATATTCAATTTTCTTGTAGTATTCATCTTCAATATTGTTAGCCGGGTCAGAATTTTCATCGAGATCGAAGGCATTACCTGATGTTGGGTCTGGTGTACACATGGAGTATTGAGAGATAAGAGCAAATTGAGACTCGCTTACCTCACCCCAATATTCTTCGCAGATTCTATTTCCTAAGGTATCATATTCATAGGTTTCGGCAGCAGTTTTGTGGGTCTCCTGCCCATTACGATTGGAAATATGACAAATAATTCTCCCAACCAAAGCTGGGAAAGTTAAAGCATCCGAATCACTTAATGCAGACGGTAGCCGTTCATAGAAATATTGCTGATGAAAAATTCTATTTCCATTTTCATCATAGAATTCGATGAAATCACCCTTGCCCCAGAGAATATCATCTCGTTGATCCGTGAATGTGGTAATTTTTTTGGTACCATCCGGCCGAACCTCTATTACGGTATTAAAACCACGAAATTCAGATCTAGGATAAGGAGCAAAATATCCACCAGAATAGTTGTAGGAGTATGTAATGACTTGTTCTAGCCCATCATCCAATGAGATGGATGTGGTTACCCATAAGGGGAAGGGGAGATGAGCCTTTGGTCGAACCGCATCGTTGGATAATTTGTCGTCTAAAACGAAGCGACTTGCAGGAGAATAATCAAATGTAATTGCGCCCCCTGTTGAAAGGGCAACGGATTTTAGCAAATCTACCTTTCTAGCCTTATTGATTCGCACTTTTAAGGGCTCATCAGTACTCCGATTTCGTGAGACATAATCTGGAAGTCCATCACCATTCATGTCCTTTAGTGTGGTTTGCACAATTCCTTGAAGGGCCCAGGAAGCAAAGCCACGCTGGGTCCTTGCATCGATTTTCCATTCAATTTCGTTGACAAAACCGGTTCCGGTGTTGAGACGAATCTTATAGGGAGAATCAGGATTTCTTTGTCGAGAAATGTAATCGGGTAGGCTATCACCATTGATATCCATCAATGTACTTTCAGTAATACCATTTTTAGCATAGATAATAAATTCCTTTGGGGTACCTTTAAGAGACCAAGAGATTTCATCTCTAAAACCCTGACCGGTATTGAGCCGAATATTCAGCGGCCCCGACCTATCCCTGGAAAGATAGTCCGGCAATCCATCACCATTGATATCCATCATGGTACTTTCGGCAATACCTTTATTAGCATAGATAATAAATTCCTTTGGGGTATCTTTAAGCGACCAAGAGATTTCGTCTCTAAAACCTTGACTGGTATTAAGCTGGATATTTAATGGCCCCGACCTATCCCTGGAAAGATAGTCCGGCAATCCATCACCATTGATATCCACCAAGTTACTTTCAGCAATACCTTTTTTAGCATAGATTAAGAATTCCTTTGGGGTACCTTTAAGAGACCAAGAGGTTTCTTTCTCAAAACCCTGATTTTGGTCTGTTAACTCAAAGTATCCAAATAGTATCGAAGGAAGGCAACAATTTTCTTCAAATTCCCTACATTCTGGAAAAGGATCGTTTGGATTCTCTCTTCTTTTCTTCTGTTCTCCACAGTTTTCATCACTGCCAAATTCTTGTATCGCAGTGAGAAGCGATTTTCCTGCGCTGCCTGGATTGTCCAAACCTTTCTCTTCACCGTTGTAATAGAGAACGTACTTACGTATCTGAGCAGAACCTTCTTCGTCAAGTGAACCTGCTTTGACGACGATTTCACTTAATCTCTGATTAATTAATTCTTTCCCTCCCTCCTTGTAGGAGGTCCGTATATCCATTCGAGGTTCCCATTTGAATTCAACTTTCCGAAATTTTGTGAGTGGAGAATTTACATTGTCGGTATAGACGATTGTATTGGGATAAAAGGATTGAATTTTTTTTTCTTCATCACTTCCGCCTGTACTCGGATAATGATAGGTAATAATTAGGAAATTCCCGTTCGTATCCTGAATTCGATCAAGACCCCACCGTCGAATATCGTCATTATTTCGCCCTGCTCTAAACCGTGAATCCGCACTAGAACCGTAATGATATTGAGTTCCGTTTTTCTCGGTGATGATCCAAGAACTCGATTCGCCGTTTCCAATTTTTTGGATCCTTGCAAATGTTTCGCGCTCGGTTCGAAAATTAGTCGTGGAACCTTCAGCTTTGGGAAAAAGCCGATTTCCTCTCCAAACAAACGTATCTTTTTCGTCATCATATGTGGGCACTCCATTATGGGTTGATCGAGTAATTGCATCGATACCGGAAATGGACCAGCCATAACCAAGAAGCCCCCACTTTGACTGGCTATTGTAGGTGAGAGATATCTTCGGTTGTAGGCCGTTTGTCCCCTGTGGAACTTTGATTGGGATAGAATATTGGGCCGCTCCCGAGAATTGACTAAGAAATTCATCGGGATTTAGATTCATTTCACGAGGCTCATAGGCGTCAGGATATTCTTGGGCAAGAATACAGGGACAAAAAATGCCGATTGCTATCCCTAAGAATGTGATAATTGGCAAACGATTTCTTAAATTAATTATGCCATGGCTAGTAATTATCATAAGGCCTCCAATTTTTGGTCTTCCATGAAAAAATCGGAAAATCAATCTTCTTATTCTATTTCGGGATTGTTTGTTGCCTACTCCTTCAGTAGTCATGAACGCGTTCTTTTTTTTAAGCCAATCATCTCAACCACGACATGGTTCATTCGCAACTCATCAATGCTGTTGAATTAAATTGTAATTAATTGTAAATGTAATTTTTATACAATTTTTCGTCCGTGCAAATTCAAAAGCATAATTAGGTCAGTTCGGATTTCCCTCATCAGCAAGGCGGAGAAAATCCTTTAGCTTATCGAGTGCAATTTCATTAGGGACTTGGTTGATTAATCCTTCAATATCCTTTAATTCGATTTTTTCATTTTCGTCGATATCCCAAACCGTCTCCGCTGCAAAGCGTATACGCGTATCATCGTCTTCATTATCTTCCGATTCCCTTGCTTCTTTAACCAAATGAAGCGCGCGATCACGCTTCTCTTTGACGTAATATGGAATTACTGGCTTAAAATCAAATTCCAGATCGCGGGGAAAGTCCTTTGGCTCCATCAACTCACGAAATACTTCACGAACTTCCTCCCGCATACTCAGGTTGTCAGCAGCGGCACCCGTGGCAAAGTATTGAAGATGTTTTAACCCTGTTTCTTGAGATTTCCCCGCATTTACTTCTGTTCCAGTCGTGGCTAACAATGACGCAATGTTTACCTTATATAGTTCGTCATCATTATCGTCATAATTAACGCTAAGGGTTACTGGCGTATAGGCCAGCTCTTTACGATTGAAACCAAACTTAAAACTACTGGGGTATTGTCCCGCCGAACTGTTCCACTGGACCTTTAAGCCTAAATTCGAATCTGTGTTAAAAACAACAGGTCGAACTTCTCCTTTCTCCATAAAGTCAATGCTGCGCTTACGACGATAATTAAATTTATCAGAAAAAGGCTTATTCTCCTTTTTTTCCGCTTTGAATACTGCATCCTTTTTGGGAAGAAAAGGTAAAAATGACCAAAATCCTTGTCGCCAAGGCTTCTCGTTTATCTTTACCCCATTATAAATACCCTCTAATATTTCCTTATCCCTTTTGGAGTTTATGCTTCCATCCATGTCTTCATTGATTTGGTTGAAAACTTGAGTATTTTTTACCTTAGAAAGTTGAAAGGAACTCAATTCAGACTTTTCCTTGTTAGGATCATTTTCTATGTTTTCCTTTGAATCTCCAGTCTTCCATTCCGGTAAGGTTTTATCGTTGAGTAGACGGCTCATCACGGCGGCAGCTCTACCTGTAGCAAAAGACGTAGATACCCCTGTAAAAGGTCGAAGAACTCCCAAAGTTTTAGAGCGAAAACTAGCCATTACCGGGAGTGTTTTTCCGTCTTCAAATTGAGGCTCAATCACTGCTTCTTTTCGCGATATATTAATGTCAACGGCTGGAGGTTGTGTGTCCAAATCAACACCAGCATTGGTTTGGGTAACAAACACGACGGTTCTATAGCCGATTCCACACCCACTTGTCATCAAAAGGGTGAATCCACTAAAAACCATAAATAGAAAACTTTTTGTTAATATTGGATTTTTTTCGCGCATTTGTATTACTCCTTCTTCTTTTAAGTTTTAAGGCAATTAAGACATTCGAAATAATTGTTTCTTAACTGAAGGATAGAGGAGTGCGGCTTTAGAATTTTAAATGTCTTATATTAAGCTACTTATGTATTTAATGATGCGATTCGAAAATTATCTAATTCATCGTTAACCTCTTGGAGATAAAGATATTAAGAACCAATTAAACATCTCTCTCTTTCTGTGATAAAGTGCCTTTCGAATAAGAATCCATGTCGATCTATAACCTTTTGGAGCTGAGACGAATAAATTCGGATATTGAATGTCAGGATAATAAATGACCTATAGCTTATTTGAAACCATCACAGAGGGCTTTGATCAAATTCCGTGTGAAATTAGAAAGAAATCAAGTTTCTCTGCCTGAACAATGGTGAAAGCAGGTCGAGAATGCCTGAATAATTTACTTCAACATTTGTGTCAAAATGCCATGCTTAGATAATAGATATCTCTTCTATTCTTAATGCTTTAAAATAATAGAGCCGCACTCCTCCCTTAGTGGCTATGTAAATCTTTTTCTGTTCAAGTATCGTTCATCATGATTTCGCCATTATTTTACCAAGAAAAAGATTTGTTTTGTGAGTTTTAATCATGCTGTTATAAGCGTTAATCTAACAAAGTAGAATTAGTCATAATGAATTGAATAAATTTCCAGATCCTTCAATTCTCCCTTGGTTATTTCTTGTTGATTGTGCAAAGCTAGAGAAAATTTATTGGGATCTCTATTGGAATCTTTCCAAACAAAGTAATAATCGATATCATTGTATATTAACTCCCTTTTTATTTGTTCGGGAGTAGCTTTATTCATAGATTTACCATAGTATGGGCAGCCTAAATAAAAGGAAAGATATAGAGGGAGTTTAAATCTTCCATAGGATGCAATTTTTCCGTCTATTTTGTATTCGCTTTTTAGTTTTTGGCTCAATATGTAAATATCCTTTCCTTGATCAAAGCCTTTGGCTAGGGTGTAAAGAGGCACCGGTATGAATGACAATAAAAAAAAGAAAGTAACTAAAGTTTTTCGACTGGTGATATTATATATTTTAAATAGATGGCTGATCAAAGAGCCTCCCATTAAAATAAGCAAAACAGGAAAAATCCAAAAATGTCTTTCTTCAACCCAAAAAACAGAATAGCCTGCAGAATACAAGACCAAGGTAAAAAGCGGAAAGAGAAATTCAAACCGCAAATTCGATAGTGGTATAGGAAAACAAAAAGCAAAGTAAAGGCAGATTATTGGAATTGAAAAGAATGAAAACATTAACAATAAATTTGTCAGCCGGAATAGACTCCATGAAATACGGATCCTTATAATTTTATTTATAAATTCCCATGTTTTAGGCAGATTCCAGGATGGAATCGAATAAGCGCCCGGATCTTCCCATGCACTGGCTGCAGTTTTATCGGGTGGAGTCAAAAGCCCTTTATCGCCTCGAGAAACCTCAGCTGCCCCTCGACTGCTCAGTGCAAGATTATACTTAGCCGCTGATCCTATAGTAATTTTTTTTTCCTTTACGCTTATTAAAGAGATCCAAATTCCGCTGATTATCAGGAAGGTAAATAAGCCTGAAAGGAGATGATATACGACCTGTTTTTTATCTTTCTTTTGCGATAATTTTATGAAATGAAATAGATTCAAGGACAAAAAGTGAATGAGAAAGAATGGAAAAGCAAAAGATTTACATAAATATCCTAATCCTCCCCAAAACCCACATAAAATTCCTGCCGACTTCCTGGAAAAATAATCTTTATCAAAAACAATTTCAAAATACCAAACGAACAAACAAACGAGCAGAAAATCAGGGGTAATTAATATGAGTGAAAAATATAAAACCAAGGGAATCAAGGCTAATAAGATTGCTCCCCTTTGCGTCCTAGAGAGGTTAAATCGATAGGATAATCTTTCAATACCAATGATTGTTAACAATCCAATGATTAGGTAAAGGAGTTTTACTGAAATTGTGGGGGACAGACCAAAATGTAGGAATGGAACCAATAGCCAGGAAAATAATGGAGACCAGTACCCGTTAATGGCGCTACTAAAATTAAAAGCTTTATATTTAAGAGCGATTGAAAGGTAAGATACTGAGTCTGGAAAAAGCTTGAACTGGTAGAAATTGATTAAAGATAGGCCTAGGATTAAATACAATATTAAAACCAAGCGCAAAATGAATCCAGATTCCACCTTTGATTCAAAAGCGTTTGCTAATTGCTTGTTTAATGGAGTCGGATTCATTTAATGGTTTAACATTTTTCGATAGGTAAACCAAATAAAAAAGAATGAACTTGTACTATTTAAGTTGTAGATAGGTGGCATCGAAAAAGCAAAGATTGTAAAAAATCGCCGCTTTCACTCCCTAAATAAACGATAATATTTGAGCAAGTGATGAAATCCCATAAAAAATTACATTGAGAAGAATGCTCTGAAATTGGAAATTATTTGACCGAATTGGGGTTGATCCCCCTGATGAGCCTCTATTATGGTTCAGGTCATTCGCCTTTGATGAACAAACTATGGGGTTAAGCCAAGGATCATGATAGCGTAAATTTATTTAAAACAAAGTTAAACATGATTACTGAACCCGCCAAGGCGGTTTGATCGGCGTCGGATTCCATAGGCCAACTTACCAATGATAGGCTATGCCAGGGCATATCAAGTTCGGCCGCAATGCTTTTGTGATAAAATAGGGTGCTAGAAAGATGTTGAACTAGGCTCTGCATGAACACCATCTAATATATTTTTTGGTCTAAAACAATGAGGGAATTTATAAGCGATAGGGAAAGAAGCAAGGTTCTGGCAAAATTTTTCGATCATGAGCGAAATATGGATGAGTCCAGTCTGGTTAGAATATAGTCCTAAAAATTTGAGACTGTGTGTTAAACTCTAAAAATGGAGATCATCTCCGAACGGAAGAAGGAGATGCAAAATGCGCTTAATTTCTCAATTATTCCTGAACGGGGATAAATGTCTCAGACTGGGGAAATCAACCCAAGGACCTGACATTAGAAACCTGAAATGTAAAATATTGCAATAACTAGGTAAGTGTAGGCTCTGGGACACGCAATCCCTTCAAGAGTTGACGTTGC